>CAJHQQ010000667.1:0-156347 GCA_905132885.1 Moricandia moricandioides | reverse complement strand
AAAGAACAACCAACTTAAATTTTGTGTATCAGAATTGGAGGGAAAATTTAATGCTACTCATGAAATAGTCATTGAAACACCTTTTCCAAGCAAAGATCAAACAACCAAACTCAATTTGAACAATGAAAAGGTAAAAAAAACATATACTCAATTTTACATATAATTGTATGAAACTCTTCATAACTACTTCTTCTCTATTTTTTTAAGGAGAATGAAACACCAGACTCTCCATAAAGTCCAATGTCTCCACCCGTTTATGAAAATATTGAGGTAAAAATATATTTAGTGAAAAAATGTTAATTAGACCGCTTATTGTTTTCTTTTGTCATATAGGCTGAGACTGAGATTCAAATTATATCTTCTAATGTGACACAACAAGTATATGCTCTTTTTTTTTTAAGTATTTAGGAAGCATCTGTAGATTTTCATGATAGCCTTCCTGATTATGTTATTTATATACTTGATCTCTTACCATTTTCTTTTGTCATATAGGCTCAGACAGAGACTGGCACTCAAGTTACATCGTCTAATGTGACGCAAAAAGTATATGATCATTCTTATTTTAGTTAGTGTAGGAAGCGTCTGTACATTTTCATGATAGTCTTCCTATTTTGTTTATTTATTTTTGCAGACTGACACAGAGCCATTGTATGAGATGCTTTCCAAATCAAATCAAGCAGATGAAACTCTCGAGTAATACTACATATTGTATGTCAGAGATGATTTCACAAACCATTTCATCATATACGATTACTCAAACACAACCTATAACTCAGTCAACCAGTATAGATTTTTCACAAACAAACAAGGTAGGCCTCAAGTTTTAAGACCCGGCTTTTACAGTAACGTATGCAACTTTTTATTTCTTAAATTTATGAAGCATTATAATGTTTTCAGGAAATACTTACTGATTTGTTTTAAAACTTGCAGGATGCCGAGACAGGGAATGTGATAACTTCCAAAAACAATGAAAGCAATCAAATAAAGAAGACACCAAGAAGGTATGAGTATGTTTTTCAAATCTGTTAATTAATAGCCAACAAAGATCAAAACATCTGATGTCACTGAATTTACATCTTAACAGACTAAAGAAAGAAGAGTGCCAACTCCATTCTAAATTGGTCCAGATGTGGAGGTTGCATCAGAAGATGATACTAATTGTCAAATATGATATCAAGGAAATGTAGTGACTACGAATATGTGTGATGGTGTGGAGAACGTGACATTTGAGTATTCTACACTGGACCAAAAGAATATGCAAAAGAGAGTTCCGGAAGCAGTACCCATTAACATAATACGTCTTAAACCACTCCGACCTGGAAATCCAAAGGTTTTGACTTTGTAAGTTGCGTGAAAGGTTTTCACAAAGGAGCATTGTGCAGTGGAAAAATCAACATGATTTTCAACAATGGCACATATTCTATCTATCTCAAAAATTCTACGGAAACAATTTTGTTCAAACATCATAATTTGCGCATCCATAAAGAATGGGTAGATAGGGTTTGGAAGATGGAAGAAGACGTAAAAAAATATCCTTTAAATCATTTAAATTGTATTACACAGTCAACTGTTTGATATATCTGTTTTTCTTTCCAAATGGAATATGGTTACTTCAGAGGATTATCCCAGACACAAAGTTCGAGATCAAGTCAACAAGACATAGAGTCCGAGAAAAAAGTATGAAATCTTTGTACATCATTTTAGGGAGGGTTTCCTGAATATAAAGACCACCTTCCTAAAATTTTGAACTTCCAACATTATATAATTTGTTTTTGTATGATTGAAGGGGAAGGCTGTTGAAAGTAAGAAAAGGAGAACAAATCATTTACCAAAAGATAATCCTCACTATCTAAGGTAAAAATGTAGACAACCAAAGCGTCCTAAAAACCTTCATATACCAGTAACACATGAGTTTATCCTTCCTCTTGATCCATTTAAGACTCCTGAAATTCCTCAATTTACAAGGTTTCAATATTGGTTGACATTATCGGGTAAAAATGAAAAGTACGCAAGTTCTTGTCCTTGTATATATAAATTGTTGATTATTTTTCTATAAGAATGATATAGTTTTTATCTACTTATAGACCAATCTTAATCAATGGCGTTGCAAAAAGGAGAGATTTCTTTGAAACCATGGAAGATCCAGAAAAAGATCTTAAGCAAGAGAATATGATTCATATCCTGAATCCTTTTGTTTGACAAATTGTACTTGATGTTTTTCTGGCAACATATAGATGGAGCGTTTGCAATGCTATACTGAAGAGGATTGGAGCAATCTACTTGGTTCAACAAGAAAAAAAGAGTTCGAAAATCTTGCTTTATACCAGTCTCATTCCTTAATTATGTTGGCTACGCCTACAATTCTGAGTTTTACAAGAACACACGGAAAGAAGGACAAAAGATATTTATAGATTGGGAAAAAGAAGTTGTGAAAGGAGAAATTGCTCCAGTGATGAAATGGAGAAACTATGTTAATGTCATCTATGACTCTATCTTAGGGGAAAAGAGCAGGTGTTAGATTCGTATGGTGATTGACTTGATAAATAGAAAGATCACATACTATTTTGATGTGCGAACCAAAGACTACAACTTGGATGTTCCTCAAATCGAACAACTAGCATGTAACACTAGTGATATTGTGTTTTATTTATTTATCTGTTAGTGAAGAAACATAAATGACATAATTTATATATTTCATAGAGTTGCTTCCTGCCTTGATGTTGGAAGCTGCAGATGAAGAGGTTCCTGTAGAAGGCGTTGTTCTATTTGAAGTTAAGAAGGCAAAATTTTTGGTTAACACAGATAGCCGTTGCAACTTTGTTCTATTTGTTGTCAAGATTCTTGAATGCCACTCTCTGGTATTGAAAGACATGTCAAGAATTAATGAGATCACTGCACTGGACTTGAGAAGCAAGCTAACTTGTGAGATCTTCGAGCAGTTTATTGATAAAGGTTTCAAAGAAGCTTCAACTGAGTGAACATGTGATACTCGTTATCTGTTTTGTTAATACTCGTTTTTGAATTTTGTTTCCTAGAAATGAACGTTTGTAATGAATGAATGATGAAGACATTTATTTTTTTTAGTTTGTTATTGGTTCATTTTTATGATGGTTTGGTTCATTTTTAGGATGGCTTAAAAAAACGAAAACAAATATTTTAAGATAACATTCTTTAGCATTTTCAGGATGGGTTTCTTGAAAATATAAAACCAACACCACTTGAAGTACTAAAGATGACCAAACATAAAGCCAACACCACATACCAACTACACCAACTTAACCAAAACAAAACAAGAACATATGAGTATATTATACAAGCACAAAACATGAAGTAGTAAACCATAATACACAACTAAACCGACACAAAAAAATATTAATACATACTACACAAGAACATATGAGTATATTATTCAGCATCTTCAGGGTATTAAAGCAATAGCAATTCATTAATCCTCCTAGGAAACTCTTGATGGAAAGCTAGTGTTTCCTTCTTCCAGAAGCACACATCTCAGATTGGCTCCGGTTTGTACCACTCATCCCACGGCTCCCCCCATCCATAAATCACTTGACACGGGAAACTATTGATTTCTCCATAATAAACATCGAGTTGAGAGACCCTTTCAACATAGAGTAGGGGCAGTTTGTTGAACCACGAATTCCTTGAACACGCTTTGACCTTACGCTTTGAAGATCAAACAAAATCCCTAGAGAGATTGACCAAAGCACCATTGAAAACAATGCCAGGGAACATGATCCTTGTGAGATGAGAATAAGTGTAGAGTCGCAAATCATATCCCCTCTCAGCAGCAAGTTTAATCATGGACAGTCCTTCTTCCATGTTATCAGCCCGGAAGAAATCCTAAGCCCCGAGCATGAAGAGAGCAGAAGATTTTTCATAGTGGATACAAGACCGATTGAAAGTTACTTTGCTATGGATGTTTTTCCAAGGCATATCCATGGTGAAGAGATCGACACTCCGGAAGAATGTCTTTGTTTGAACCAAATCTTGCATAGACACACAAAGCCTCTTGCAGTGGACAAGATTGGTATATGAGCGATTGGCGAACTTAAGTAGAATGGTTTCAAGGACATCTGGAGGGAGATCAAGAATGTGTGGCCTCCCAAGCAACCAACAATAAAATCATATCACCATCGCTGGAAACCCTACAAGAGAAGTGAAAACTAGCCCCATGGTTTTTTTTTGGGATTCCCTAGAAGGATGAAGGAAGAAGACTTATCGCATTCCCTATCTATAAACCTAAAACGAAAGTGTGCAAATGAAAAGAATCGTACTACATACACCACTTAATCAACTAACCGTTAATAAATAACCGAAAACCGGAAGGAATTGAACTGGTTCATTTTTCGAATTAATATAAAAACGGTGGGATTCAAACAGGAATCGAACTAGGATGTGGAGTAAGGGAAGCGAAGCCCGAGAACAGTAACAATAGTGGTTTAGCCACTAGGCAGAGTAGAATGATCTGTTAGGTAAGGAAACTTAAATGTATTTATTGACAATCGTCGATATATATTTTGTGTGTTAGAAATTAACATTTTGAGGTTGGGTTTCCAAAAGAAGTAGATTCGGGTAAAAAAACTAGACTTTGTCGTCACTTTCTTAAAAAACGGTGGGATTCCAACGGAAATCGAACTAGGGTGGGGAGCAAGGGAAGCAAAGCCCGAGAACAGTATCAATAGTAGTTTAGCCACTAGGCCGAGGAGAATCATTTGTTAGGTATGGAAACATAAATGTATTTATTGACAACCGTCGATATATATTTTGCGTGCTAGAAATTAACATTTTCAGGTTGGATTTCCAAAAGAAGTAGATTCGGATAAAAAAATTAGACTTAAAAAGAGAGGGTGGGATTCCAATGGGAATCGAACCAGGGTGGGGAGCAAGGACAGCAAAGCCCGAGAACAGTAACAATATTGGTTTAGCCGCTAGGCCGAGGAGAATCATCTGTTAAGTATCGAAACATAAATGTATTTATTGACAACCGTCGAAATATATTTTGTGTGTTAGAAATTAACATTTTCAGGTTGGGTTTCCAAAAGAAATAGATTCGGGTAAAAAACTAGAATTCACCGTTGCCTTCTCCTCTCAAAAAAACCATCCAAAATCTCAACGACACCGCTCTTAAAACAAGAAATCAAAGCTTAGCCATGTAACTTTTGAAATTTTGTGAAAGTAAATTGAAATTAGGGTTTTTGTTTCAAAAATTGGGAGTTTTTGGATGATGTTGAATGTTAGTGAAAGTTGGAATGTTTCTATTAATTTGTTTATTTTGCAGAATTGGACAAGGAGTGAAGAATATTTGGTAAGAAGAAGGTTATCGGTCTTCTCTTATTTGAACAGACAAAAATTTGAGGTTAGTGTTCTATTTTATTTATTTTATAGTTTATGTTAGTTTGTTTGCTTAGGTTAGCTTGTTTGATTCAACAGTTTGTCTGCTCTTCTCTTCTATTTTGTTTTGATTTTAGGAAGAATTTGTCTTATTTAGGAAGGTCTTCCTAAAAATCCCGAAAGTCATGATACTAGCACTTCCTAAGTTGTGTTACCCTATTGGTTGTGATCCGAATAAACCAGTGGCAATAAACCAACATTCAATAATTATTTACATCGATGAAGTTAAGAAGATTCTCAAATCAGATGAGCTCAGGAGAATCAGAGAATCTTTTATGGGTCTTGTAATCAAGTTGAGCGAGAGACATCAAAAATTATCTGCTAAGATGCTACACGTTTTTCTCACACGAAGCTTAATCACAGTAAAGAAAAACGAAATGTGGTTTCATTTTGGGGTGCAGCCATTGAGATTCTCCATCAGAGAGTTTCAATTGATCACTGGTCTTATGTAACTAAAGAAGGAGAAGTACATCAAGTCAATACCGAAAATGAGGAATATGGAATCTGCTACAAGGTGGTAATCATACATTAAATGTGAGGAAGGCACAAGATGTATTATTGACATATCCATGGGGAAGAGACTCTTATACCGTATTGCTTAAATCAATTAAAAATATTGTGGATTCCAACCTTGAGAAGAAAAAATATGACTTGCAGGGATTTCCTATAGCATTCTACCTGTGGATACTAGAGTCGGTTCCTTTGATATAATCTGTCTACAGTATGATCGTTCCTATTCTCGAGATTCAAGAGGCCAGACATACATTCTTATGTGAGAAATACACATTCACATCCTTCTATTTCACAGGTCCTTACCTATGAATCTGCAGTAAATATAAGTTGCTACTTCTTGGGGTATTGGTTATGTTTATTTATTTCTTCTTTAAAAAAAACTAATGCATACCAAAATATTCTCTTGTTGTTGTTGTTGTAGCTGAAGGTCACATGCATTTTGCCTTCTATTCGGCATGATCCTGAAGACATTGTTTCAATGGTATATGAAGTTGATGCCAATCTGGATCAAATGGCAGATTTATCCAAGAAAGGATATAGGTTTAAAATTGAAGATTGGAGAAATAGTTTAGTAGACCTTTATGTTGCTCGTGAAGAAATAGCCCGAAAAGCTTATATGTTTGGAATTGTGGAGATTGGCCAAGCAGCTTCTTCATATGAAGAGTTTGTAATAACAAAGCTAATGAGAGTAAACGAGATGATACAACTGAATTTCGAGATCATGAACTCTCGATTTCTTTTGATGGAAAAAGACAACAAAGAACTTAATGTTCGCGTGTCAGAATTAGAGAAAAAATGCATATATGCTCTGTTCTTGTTTTACTTTATCTAGTTTTGATAGTAGTTTAGTGAGATTATGTACATATTCATGATTGCCTTCATGCATATTTTTATACTTGCAGAATGACACAAAGCCAGTGTACGAGTCACCTTCAACTCACGGTGAAGGCAAACAAAACAATGAAGGCTATCCAAACAATGATCTTGACAATGATGTAAGTTTTATTTTGAACTTAAGTTGAAATATATTTTTTTCAAATGATTAACAAGATGTTTTGGTTCAGGATGTGATAGAGCCTATGACTGAGGTCATTTTCACAAACATATCTAAGACACTAGACGTTACTCCGACACAACCTCTGAGTCAAACAATTCCTATAGATTTTTCAGGAACAAAGAAGGTACGTCTTGTAGATTTTTTTTAGTTTTGATAGTAGTTTAGTGAGCTTCTTTACATATTTGTGATTGCCTTCCTGAAATTAAAGTTGAAATGTATTTAGGAAAAAAAAGTATTGATATCCAAATGATTAACAAGATGTTTTGGCTCAGGATGTGATAGAGCCTATGACTAAGGTAATTTTCACAAACATATCGAAGACACTAGACGTTACTCCGACACAGCCTCCGAGTCCGACAATTCCTATAGATTTTTCAGGAACATAGAAGGTATGTCTTGTAGATTTTTTAGTTTTGATAATATTTTAGTGAGTTTCTGTACATATTCTTGATTGTCTTTCTGAAATTAAAGTTGAAATGTATTTAGGAAGAAAAACTATTGATATCCAATGATTAACAAGATGTTTTGGCTCAGGATGTGATAGAGCCTATGACTGAGGTCATATTCACAAACATATCGGACACACCAGATGTAACTCCGACACAGCCTCTGAGTCAGACAATTCTTATAGATTTTTCAGGAACAGAGAAGGTATGTTTTGTAGATTTTTTTAGTTTTGATAGTAGTTTAGCGAGCTTTTGTACGTATTCGGGATTGTCTTCCTGCATATTTTTGTACTTGCAGAATGACAAAAAGCGAGAGTATGAGTCGCCTTCAACTCACGGTGAAAGCAATCCAAACCATGCAAGCAACACTCTAAACAATGATGTAAGCTTTATTTTAAACTTAAAGTTGAAATGTGTTTTTTTTCATATAATTAACAAGATTTTTTTCTCAGGATGTGATCGAGCGTATGACTGAGGTCATTTCGACAAACATATCCAAGACACCAGCTGTTACTCCAAATCCAATAGATTTTTTTGGACAAATGATGTAAAAGCTATAATAAATATGTAACCACTATCATACGACTGATATACATGAATCGAAATCATCAGTCTAAAGAAAACAAAGTGCCACCCCTCTTTGAAATCGGTGAAAATGTTGAAATTTCATCTGAAGATGATACTACTAGTCGAGTATCGTACCCATGAAATGCAGTGAAAACACATCTGATTGATGGGGTTGAGAAACTGATGGTTGAGTACTCAAATTTTTTTTTGGACAAAGAGAAACAGTTCAAAAGAGTTAACGAGAGTATATCCATCGACAGAATCCATCCTCGACCACCAAATAATGAACAAGAAATGAAAGATTTTGAGCTGTTGGATAACATGGAAGCATATCACAATGATGCATGGTGCAGTGGATAAGTCAAAATCATTTGGATTGATAACAAATATTCTAACCGTCTCAATTGTTCTCAGGAAATAATTCAATTTGAAACTTGTAACTTGCGTATCCATAGGGAATAGGTAGATGGAGGTTGGAAGCTAGCAAAAGAGGTAAATCCTTGTAAAGAAAATGGTGTTAGAAAGGTATGAAAAATCTTTGTACATCATATTTGGAAGGGTTTCATGAATAAAGAGACAATCCTCCTAATTTTTAAACTTCCAACATTATATACTTTGTGATTGTTTGATTGAAGGGGGAGGATGTTATTGGTGATAAAAGGAAAGCACCGGTTCATCAAAGAGACAAATAGTAGACAATCTTCCTTTTCCACAGAGAAGTGAGCCAAAACGACCTAGAAACCCTCCTTACATTTAACACCTGAGGTTATCCTCCCAATTGATTCATTCGTGACTCCAAAATCTCATCAGTTTTCAAGGTTTCAGTATTGGATGTCATTAAGAGGAATAAATGAAATGTAAGCGTGTTTATATCTTAGTTTATATATTCTTAATTTATTTATAATTTTTTTAACTGATACATCAATCTCTTTATCAACTACAGCCACTCTATATCAATGGAAGAAAAAAATGAAAGAGTTCTTTCAATTCATGGAAAATCCAGAAAGAAGTTTCTTTGAAGAGGTAATTTATTAAATATATTTTTTGTGTCCTTAATTATGCTTTGACAATTGATTTTTTTTCTCCAAGGAAATAGAAGTTGTGTTTGCAATGCTAAATTGTAGGAGAATTGAGCAAGCTAGTTGGTTCAATGACAAAAAGCTTGCTTTTTACCTCCCGCATTCTTCAACACATTGGAGAACAAATATGACTTTTTCAGGAAGCCACCTATCAAAGAAAAAAAAGAAATTTAATGATTATCAAAGAGAAGTTGTGAGAGGGGAAAGACTTCCAAAAATGAAATGGATGGAAGATGTCGAAATTGTTTATGGTGCTACTCGTGGGAAAAAGAGTTGTCACTGGATTGAGATGGAGATACACCTGACGAACAAAACAATCACATAGTTCCCTTCTTGTCATCCAACAGAAGTTATTAACATTGATTTTCCTCAAATCAAAAAGCTGGCGGGTAAAACTCTTAATGTTTAATTAATTGTCTTTATATGTTAGTGTCGAAACATCAGTAACATAATTTTTTTATTTCACACAATTGATTCCTGCCCTAATGTTAGAAGCTTTGGATGAAGAAATCGTTGGAAAGGATGCCTTTCCATTTCGTTTTGACAAGGCAAAAGTCACTCCAGAGACAAAAATTCATTACAACACTGGTCTCGTTGTTGCCAAGATGCTAGAATGTCATTCAATGGGATTGAAGAACATGTCCAGTATAAATGATGATAATGCGATGGACTTGAGGAGCAAACTAGCTTGTGAGATATTCGAACAATTTGTGGGAAATGATTTCAAGAAAGCTTAAAAGAGTAAATATTTTAGACTTGTTTTATGTTTAGCTAAAACTATGTTTTTGAACTTTGTTTGCTATAAATGAATGTTGACTGAGAGAAGAAATGTTCCTAAAAAAATTGTAATAAAACATATGCTTTAGGATAGCATTTAACGTTTTCAGGTTGGGTTTCACTATTGTTAATTTTTCGAATTAATTAAAAAAACAAAATTACTTCGATTCCCCTTAGAATTAAACACATGTGTATTATTTAGAAAGAGTATAGTAAGAACAGTGGCTTAGCCGCTAGACTGAGAAGAATCATATGTTAGTGTAGAAAGTAGAAAGCACAAACGCATTTTGTAACATATCCAAATATAACTTCTTGTATGATAGTGTTTGTCATGTTTGGGGTGGACTTCCTGAAAGAAACATATATGTCTGTTTGTGCAAATCACCTAATCATCAAATGAATCACACCTAGAGATAGTTCATATAAAACATTTAAATTATCGATAAACCATTAAAATGAAAGAAATGGGCATCTCCTTATAGTATTTAAATGACACTTTAGAAAAAATTTCATAAGACAACCCAATTGAAATAAAGAATAGAGCTATTTGTGTTGTTTTCTTATCAAGGATGCATAAACACAAAACTTCATCATATAGCAGTCTTGCATGTGGTCTTGTTGTGCCCTCCTATGCCACACTTACTGCAACTGTGTGATTGAGATTTAGAACCAGGAACACCCAATTCACCAACTGATATGTGTCGTTTTGTAGGAGGCATTCCTCTGCTCTTTTTAGTCATTGGTGGTGGACACGAATAATTAGCAAGATTGTCAGGATAGGAACACGTAGATAAATCTCCACAAGGGTGTATACTCTCTGCATAAGCTTTAGCCCATGTTTATGTAGAGTGAGCAACATCGACATACTTGTTTTCATCTCTTTTTGAAAGCTTAGCTGCAGCCATTGCGTGGATGCAGGGAATCCTGTCAATGTTGAAAACATTGCAAGTGCAGTGCTTATTCTCCAGATGGACAACATACTTATTCGTATCTTCTATTACCTCAAACTCACATCGATCAACTTGTTAAACATTAAAATGCATTGCATCGCCAAGCCTGGATACCAACTTCTTTACTACTTTTGGTGTAACTATATGTCGATGTTTTGCAGCAGCTTCACATCGCTCAAGAAAATAGGTCGTGAGTGTCAATCTAATCGTCTCAAGTAGAGAGATTATTGGTAACTCACGAGGAACCTTCAACAAAGAATTAAGTGACTCAGCATTGTTTGTGGTCATAATGTTGTTCATGTTTGAAGGCGCAAAGCATCTTGCCCACTTTCTAAAATCAGAATCTTCCAAATACTAAGCCAATTCAGTACTTCCATTCTTTATGTCATTAAAGATCGCACTAAATTCATGATATGTGTAGGCGTTTGAAGCATTTTCTACTAGAGGTAACAAACAAGTCTTACCATATTTAGGTGTGATGTTTCTAAACAAATGGATCCTGCAACTTCCATGGTGGGCTAAGGGATAAATATCCTCAAGGGGTAAAGCAATGGCATTATCTCTATCTAATACAAACACAAGATCAGAAGCATCGGGTATCATTTGACTCATACCTACGAAGAACCATCTCCAAGCATCTGTATTTTCTGCATCAAGAACTGGAAAGGCTAGAGGGTATAGATGATAATTCTCATCTTGTGCACAACCTGCCAATAAAGTGCCTTTGAATTTTCCCTTTAGGAATGTACCATCTACTGCAATAACTCTTCTCATCAATGAGAAGCCCCTTATCAATGGACCAAAAGCAAAGAAATTGTACTTGAACTTTCCAGTAGGATCCTTCTCTAGATAAGTTAAAGATCCAGGATTTTTCTCTTTGACTTTGTACAACCACTTTGAGAGATTGTAGTAACTATCTTCAGGAGTGCCTCTAACCAAAGTCTCAGCTACTTCTTTGACTCTCCAGGCTTGTTTATAGTTTATATGAACGCCATGTTGTATCCTCACTTGTTCAGTGATCTGCTTAGGTTTGAGTCCTTCTTTTTTTCTCTCCATAATTACTGGAAACTAAAGATCCCAGCAACTTTACAGACGCTTGTCCATGGTTGGCATTCCTATGTGTAGTATCACATGTATACTGATGCACATATTTCTTAACAATGAAAAAATCTGACAATGGTAGCTTCTTTGCACACATCCTCCACGAGAAATTGTCACCAACACACCGCAATATGACTCTTGATTTGTTAGAGGAGACAATCTTGTATTCAAATTTCCATTCTAAAGCCCATTTCTTCATACTCAACATTAGCTCATCCTTGCTTTTAAAATAACCATTCACCTTAATATCACCAGCTCCTCCAACGATTGGTGAAAGTCTTATATGGACAGGACAAAAATTAAGACTAACTCTCAACGGAATTGTAGATACACATTCATTAGGAAGAATCTTCAAAAGTCAACATGTTTTTGGAAGGATTAGTACGTATTTAGGAAAGTTATCTTGAACAATTTAAGAAAGAAGAAAATCATACAAAAATAATAACAAAAACACAAAAATATATGTGAAAAATAAGTACATGTTGTTCTCCATGCACATAATGACTAGAAGATAAATTTCGAATGCCATTCAAGAAACTGAATTAGCACGTGTATCGGTAGTTTCCTGGTTTAAGCTAGATGAATCAAGAAAACCTTGCAAAACTCGACATGTTTTGGAAGGATTAGTACATATTTAGGAAACCTATCTTGAATAGTGTAAGAAAGAAGAAAATCAAACAAAAACAAAAATATATGTGAAACAATGTACCTGTTGTTCTCCATTCAAATTATGACCATGAGATAAATTTGGAGGGCCATTTAGGAGAACTGAAGAAGCACAAGTATCAGTACTTTGCTGGTTTAAGCTAGATGAATCATGAAAGACCTGCAAAATTTGAGATGTTTTAGAACGATTAATACACATTTAGGACCCTTTAGGAAAATCTATCATCAATAGTCATTAGTTGATATTATAAAAAAACATTTATGCACAAGCGACATGTTCCTTCAAATTTTTTGACATTGCTGATAAAAGTTCTTAATTGGCGATTGTTTCCTATAGAAATATGGGGAACTTCTTCAACTATTCGTTTTATCTCCAATGAAATTCCATAGCTCAAAGATACATCTTTCTCTTGTATATTGAAATCTTCGGAAATCATCTTCAACAAATCTTCATATTGAAGATTTTCTGCTAACTGAATAAAAGATGTAGTCTTATTCTTATCCACACTGAATTCCCAATGGAAATTTTATTTTGAAATTCACTCTCCACAAACACAATATACTGTAAACATCTTTCGAAACCTATAAAAATACCAAAAACCTATCAAAAATAGTCTAAGAAAGTAAAATTCACCATTGTTTCCTTCATCGATCACATTTAATAAAACTCAAAATGGTATGAAATCTGTACATTTTTCGACCAAACAAAGATATATACACACAGTTTAATAGTCTAACATAGCAGTCACCTGATTAACAAAGGATGACCAAGCTAACTAACTATCCAAACCACACAATTAAGAACCTAAAATCAAGATGGTGTCGTTGGTCTTAACGAGGAGTATTCAGAAACAAGTGTCTGATCAAATATAGATACATACCTAAAAGGTCTTCAACTTTTTTTAACAAAAATAGATTTAAGAAAGAAAATTGATTAAAATAAATTTTATTAAAAAATTGTAAATATATATTTATAGCTCTAGAGTTAACTATTTAGACTTAGAGTTTAGAGTTATTGGTGCTTAGAGTTTTAGAGTTGAGATTTAAAATTAAAAAAAACAAAAAAAAAACTATTTCGGTCATTTTTATGACTATTTTGTTAATAAAAACTTAAAAATGTTATTTTAGAGAATTTTCTTAAATATAAGCATCGCACCATTAATGTAATAAAAGAAAAACATATAAAGAAGTTGAGGTTTTGACACCAGTCTTTGTTGGAACAATTAGAATTTTTCTTGGGTTCACCCCCAAATGTGAATTTGTAAGTTCATCAAGTAACCAATAGTATTTAGTTATTTAAGATTCAACTATATTTTGACCCGCGCGGGTATTTGATTTTATTTATATATTTATAGATATTTATTTTATATTATTAGTGGCATATAACTTTAA
Source organism: Moricandia moricandioides (assembly GCA_905132885.1). Lineage (NCBI taxonomy): Eukaryota > Viridiplantae > Streptophyta > Magnoliopsida > Brassicales > Brassicaceae > Moricandia > Moricandia moricandioides. Next base: position 142,390 of record CAJHQQ010000667.1, on the reverse strand, counting down.
ATTAATTATATATTTAATTTTTATATAAATATTTAAAATACAATAATTTAATAGATTACATGTCATAATTAATCGCTTGTTTTAAACCGTCACATGTATTTATTACTTCGTATTATATATTTGTCTTATTAGATTTGCATTTGATTATTAAACCTATCAATAGATGCATGGCACAATATATTTAAATTTTTTTATGTTGTTACCCGTGTTTCAAAGTTTTTGATTACCTTTTAGTGTTTTATGTTTATTTATGTTAGATAAAATATTCTTGTATATATAAATGTTTAAAATATTTAATTTTATACATATATAATATAGTATAGTGTGTAAACCCGTTTTGGTAATATATTATATTTTTAATATAAATATTTATATTTTTTAAAATAATATGTAGATTTAATATAATTTTATCATATTTGGTTCAATATAATAATTTTTAAATATGAAATATTATTATTATAAAATAAATAAAATTAAGATAGAATTTTTTATTTTTAATTTAATAAACGATAATGAATATACATTAATGTATAATAATATTTTATCATTAATTATGAAATTAATGATATTTATACAAAAATTAATAATTGATATTTTGTTAAAATCTTTTTTCATAAGTTTTTTTTAGAATTTAAAGAATATATATATATATATATATTAACTTAAAATGAAAAGTTATCAAATGATATTATGATTAAAGTAGTTATACATATTTTTATATTATTAGTTTTAAAAAATACATTATAAATTTCTAAGAAAATTTCTAATTAAAAAAGTCACACATAGAAAAATTCATGACTTCTATAACAATAGTATAGATGAATTAAAGTTTTATTATTTTATGATAATTACAAATTTAATTAACTAGTTTTTTAAAAAAAATATTTTAAAAATATATTCTTATAATTTTCTGAAATTATATATTTATATTTCAAATAAAAACTAAAAGATATGAAAACATATTATAATTAAGTTATGCAAAAATTAATAAACTTTTAAGGATGGTCCAAATTAAAAAATCCCACATGAAAGAATTCATAATATTTGTGTGGCTTATAATATTATTAGTAAAAAAATTATATTTTTTTTTGTAAAAATTACTTTTTGAAAACATTCCTATGTAACAATATTAATTTAAATATTTTTATGTTATATCTATATTTGAAATATAAGTGGAAATTAATTAAGTTGGACATATATAATAGAGAAGCAAAATTTTGGAATACTGTTAAAATATTTTCCATAATTTTGAAGGTTTGCTTATAAATAAATATGAATTAAATTTTTAGTTACTTTTATGATAACTAAAATTTTAATTAACTAATTTTCGAAATATAATTTACAAATATTTTAAAGATTTTCTTAGAATTTTTTTAAAAAAAATATTTTTATTATAAATAAAAATTAAAAGATATGAAAAATATTATAATTATGTTATGAAAAATTTAATAAACTTTTTAAGAATTGTCCAAATTAAAAATCACACATGAAAGAAGTCATGACTTCTATTTAAATAGTATATATATATATATATATATATATATATTAAAAAGGGAAACAAAATAATAAGAATTTGTTAAGTTATATTATGTTTTAAATAAATAAAAAATAGTAATTACTAAAAAATATAATTTTTTAATATTGTTAACACCATCAACAAAATATTAAACCCTAAATCCTAAACAGTAAGCCCTAAACTTTTAGGTAAACCCTAGATTCTTGGGTAAATACTAAACACTAAACTCTTTATCCTAAACCCTAAACCAAACCCGAAAACCTTAATCCTAAACCCTAAACCATAAATAGAAGTTATGACATCTATTTTAATAGTATAACTAGCCTTTGATCTGCACGCTTGTGCGGGTGTTATTTTTATGAAATTTAAATATTTAAAGCAATTTGTTTGATATAACTGTATATATGACTGGAACTTAATATTCAATATCCTTTATCCGATCCGGGATCCTATCCGCTTCAAAAAATGAATATTCGGAGATTCTGATAGTGATTTTACGGAGTCGACTGATCCATGTACAAATTCAGATAGTAAAATTTTAGGTGTGGATATCCGGAGCTGAATATTAAATATTTAAAATTTAATTATATTTATATATGTATATTATATATACTTTTATATAAAATAACTAAAATTATAATTTTATTAAATTTAAATGATTTTTAAGTTTTTTTAAAAATAATAATTTTAAATAGACTAAATAGATGGCTAATATTTAATTTTTGATTTACTTTAATTAAAAAAACAGGTCCGGATATCCGCGTGTATTCGGATTTTAGTCTGAATATCCTAAACTCGAATATCTAGATCCGAATAACAATTTTACGAATCCGACGAATGCATATCTGAATCTATACATCCTAAAATACCCCTCATATTCGATCCGTCCTAGACCTAACCCTGTATATGTATTATATGGTGATTAACATTTTTAAACTTATAAATTACATAATTTATTATTATTAGATATATATCATACAAATGAATAATATATTATATTTGTTTGTATATATAACCATTTATAATAAATATTAGTATGTATTTTATTCATTAAATTGTTGTGAAAAGTTACATGATTTTGTTATTGTAAATGAATAAGTTCAGATTATAATAAAAAATTATTAACATTATTCTCTTTTTTTATAGTTCAAATATATTTGGGTAACTTATATGAATATGAATAAAAATAAAACTAATTTAATGCAATATATATGTATAATTCTGTTTTTATTATAAAATTTGGAAAGCAAAAATACCTTTTTTATGAAGTTTTCAATTCCAATTACAAAGGTTATTAATGGGTTTAGCCGAGATTTATTTATTTTATTGTTAAGAATTAATGTTTAGATGTTTGGATGCATGAATAATATCAGTGGCATTCTTTGTAAATATTAGGTAAAAGCAAGAGTTATTTTCTGTTTGTACTTCTATTTTAATAGATTAGATATATCTTTAGAAAAATGAAACAAAATAATAAGAATTTGTTAAGTTATATTATGTTTTTAAATAAAAAAAATGATAGTAATACCAAAAAAAGAATCTTTTTAATATTGTTAACGCCATCAACAAAATACTAAATCCTTAATCCTAAACACTAAACCTTAAACTCTTGGGTAAACTCTGAATTCTTGGATAAATCCTAAACACTAAACCATTCATCCTAAACCCCAAAACAAACCCTAAAACCTTAATCCTAAACCATAAACTAAACCTAAACCACAAATGCTAAACACTAAATCCTAAACCTTTGGGCAAATCTTAAACCCTAGGGTTTATGATTTATCTAGGGGCTTAGGATTAAGGGTTTAGGGTTTTGTTTAAGGTTTAGGATCAAATGTTTAAGGTTTAGTCTTTAGGGTTTATCCAAGGGTTCATGGTTTATCCAAGGGGTTAGGGTTTAGTGTTTAGGATTTAAAGTTTAGTATTTTGTTGATGGTGTTAATAATATTAAAAAACTTTTTTGTTAATTACTACTATTTTATTTATTTTCCAAAGATAAGATAACTTCACAAATTTTTATTATTTTGTTTTTTTTAAATTGATTTAAATTAATTAAATATTATTAGTTGGTGAATTTACAGGGTCATTGTGACGCCCCGATCACCCACGACTAATGAGCTACCTACGCCCGCTCTTTTGGTCTGTGGGCCCCATCCCGTTCCAACGGTCGGTGCGTTAGTTTTCCAAAACTCGAAATCATTGTTTACTGACCCTGCAATCACCACCCGACTTTTCTCCGTGTTTTGGCCTCACTCGCACGGTATCGCGAATCACTTCCTGATAGGTCACCTGTCCTTTAACTACTTCAGCCCAAGCACGCTTAACCTTGGCGTTCTAAACGTATGTATGACGCAAAAGGTAAGTCAACTTTGGTGACATAGGTAGCCAAATCCATTCTCTTAAGCCTTTCCACCTATCAAAACTCGGGATGTTACAATTCACCCCCTCTCAAAGAATGTAACGTCCTTGTTGCGCTCCACTACAAGTCTCAAGATGCCTCTCGGGTCAGAACCGAGATGGCTAACTAGCTCTGATACCAATTGTGACGCCCCGACTGCCCACGACTAATGGGCTACCCACGCCTGCTCTTTCGGTCCGTGGGCCCCATCCCGTTCCAACGGTCGGTGCGTTAATTTTCCAAGACTCGAAATCATTGTTTACTGACCACCCTGAAATCACCACCCGACTTTTCCCCGTGTTTTGGCCTCACTCGCTCAATATCGCGAATCACTTCCCGATAAGTCACCCATCCTTTCACTACTCCAGCCCAAGCACACTTAACCCTGGATTTCTAAACGGATGTGTGACGGAAAAGGTAAGTCTTGGTGTCATAGATAGCCAAATCAATTCTCTTAAGCCTTTTCAGATATCATAACTCGGGATGTTACAGTCATCCTAGGGAGTGAACCTAAGAAAAACTTGAATAATTATCAATAATACTATGAACTGAAACAGAGTATCAACATCAAGATATGCCACATGTAACAGAGAAGGGCGATCAGAAAAGAAAGTAAGATCAAAGAAAAAAACAAAATGATTTTGACAACAACGAAAGAGCTACATTTATTTATTTTTTCAATTCAAAAATGATTTTTGAAAATATTTTAAAATTTATTTCTAAGTTTTTAATATTTATTTTTTATTTTTTTAAATTTTAAACCATATCCCTTAACTATAAACTTTAAATTTTGATTAGTTAACTTTAGTATTAGAAGTGTATGTTTATCTTTTTATTAAAAAATTTTGGTTATTTTGATCATTGTAAGCTATATTTTTAGGGAAATTTACCAAATACGACTCAAAATTTGATTTTAAATGCAAAAGTATACCTAGACATCAATCAAATTCAAAACTAACTCAAAAACCTTGTGAAATTACAACCAGCCCTTTATGACCAAACAAAAAACGAGAATTTATTTATACGAATATAATCCTCAGAAGTCTTCTGATTTTGTATAAGTCTTCTAGACGACTTCCTGGAAGTCTTCTAGACGACTACATGGAAGTCTTCCAGACGACTTTCAGGAAGTTGTCTCATATAGTTGATCTAAAAAATAATTTATAAATTTTAAAAAATATATTTTCAAGGGGAAAAAATTGAAATCATGTAATTACAAACATTTGTAAATGATATAAATTAAGTTAAAGTAAAATTGAATTATTTTCAACATAGGTGGGTGAATGTAGTAAGTCATGGTATTCTGGTTTAGGGTTTGGTAACATATTTTGTAGCATTGTTTGTATTCTTAGGGGTAATTTTTTGAAACTTAACATTTTTATTCAAAAATTAAATTTTTACCTATATGTATTTAATTATATATATATTAAACACTTTTAAGTTGAATTTGATTATTAGAAAGTGTTTATTAAGTTCATAGTTTATATTTAGGGTCTAGACGACTTCAAGGAAGTCGTCTCATGAATAATATTTACATCAAACGACTTTTAGGAAATTCTTTTGGGTTAATAGTAAATTTATAATCGAAAAGACATTCAAGTAATTTTTCTAGATGACTTACTTGAAAGTCTTCTTAGTTGAAAATATTTAACTTTATTTGAATTTTTGTCTCTTTATATAAAAAAATTAAACATTTTCTCTTCCTCTCAAATGGCTAGAAAAAAATATAATGTTTCTCATTCTAAAACTCTACAACCTCTATTTAATCTTTTTGAGCTTAAAAACACCAAACTTTTTATCAATTTCTCATTTTTATCTCATGTCTTTCTCAATGATTTATTTTGTTTTTGCAAGTTTTTCCTTACCTGATTCTCATCTTCCACTCCTTAGATTTATAAATCATATTTTTTTTCATTTGGTAACCCTTGTTGCTTAAAGATTTATCTTTTGAAGCTCTTTTTGTTGTTTTAAGCTTTTACCTTATTTTTGAAGTTTTTATATGTTTTGAAGTCATTTGAGTGCTTTTGGATATGCAGATTTTTCAGATCTGAGACAGACTTGGAAGACGTCCATGGAAGTCTTATAACAGTTAATACACTAGAAGCCTTCCTGGAAGTCGTCTTGCAAAATTTTCCCCATATCTCCTTTTTATAACAGATCTAAGCATTAGGTAAATTTCCATGGAAAAGTTTTGGTAAGTCTATGGTTGCCTAAATCTCTGACCTTTTTCCCCAAATAAAACTTTCTATTAATTTATCATTTTTATCTCATATCTTTCTTACTAATTCATTTTGTTTTACAAGTTTTTTATTTCATGGTTCTCATGTATAACTATTTTTTGAATATGTATTTTTGTGTGTTCTTTAAAGGTTGACATATCTCATCTTCCACTTATTTTTATGTCATTTGAACATTTTTGGATTTCCAGCTTTTTTGAAAACTTCTGGGAAGTCTTCCAACATATAATGTGCTAGAAGACTGCCTGAAAGTTTTCTGAGAGAGTCTTCTTTTAATTCAAGTGGAGTCCTTTTTTTTGTGGAGGAATATTCTATAATAATTTTGTTTATGGTCATTTTGTGATCTGTAGGTGTACCCTTTTAATTTTGATTTTTTTTTGTGAATTTAAAGAGCTATTAATGAAAAAAATATTGGTAGATATATTCATATCTACAATGTTATCTTGCCAAAATGATTATTGCTACAACTTTAATAGAAAAACACAATAATAATAAAATAGTCAAATTTATTACAGCTAAGAAAAAAAATTACCAAGAAAACTTAGCCAAATTCACAACATATCAAATATTACATAAGTTCAAACATATAACAGTTTCACTGGAAGACTTAAATTTAAAGCGTGAAATTGAAATATAAACGGAAACTTTAAGCGGGAAACTCAATTTTTAAGTGAAAATTGAAATTTTAAATTTCATGAAAGTTAAAAAGTATATCTTATGATCTAATAAGATACATTAAACCATATTACTTGATATTTTTGAAAGTTACTTAACACTTTTGAAAGTTAAAAACTATATCTTAAAGTTACTTAACAATTTTCCAAAACCTATCATAGAATACTTCCAAAGAAGTCTTCCAGCAGACTTACACGAAAGTCTTCTCAGATTAGCTAGAAACATTAATAAACCTGAATATTGGTAAACTTATAATTAAAACTAATTAAGTTATGAATTGCATTCAAGAACCCAAATATCAACAAATATACATGAATTAACAAGAAAATGTTAAAAAGTCTTTATAGTTTTAGAGAAAATGAAATTTTATTAAACATTGACGTACACGACTTCTAAGGAAGTCTTCGAGAATACTTACATGGAAATCGTCAATAAGGTCATTTTTGCAATTGAAAATTTACAAAGGAAGACTTCCAGAGATCTCTACTCTACAATACACTTCTTTGGAAGTCTTCCTTTGTAAATATTGCCTTACTTTTGTTTTCAAAAAAGATTTCAAAAATACCAGAGAATACCTCCCACTAAATCGTATAGGATAAACATGTTATTTTTGCATTTGAACAAATTATATCAAATTTTTGAATTTTTCCAAACGACTTACAAGTAAGTCATCTAGCTGATAAATTAAACTTAAAAATTTAATATTAACTAGACGACTTATATGTAAGCCGTCTCAGGTTACTTTTGCAATTAGAAAATAAAACTTAAATATTTAATATTAACTAGACGACCTACGTGTAAGTCGTCCGGCTGGACGACTTACATGGAAATCTTCTGTGGTATCCAAGGTTTAGCCAGGATATCGGAAAAAAATTACGGAAGACTTCTGTGTTGGTCGTCTACCGAAAGACATACATGTAGGTCGTCTGACTAAAATTATATAGTTAAGTTTTATTTTTCAAAGGTAAAAGTAGCCTGAGAGGATTTACACATAAGTTGTCTAGTAAATATTAAATATTTATGTTTTATTTTTCAGCCAGATGACTTACTTGTAAGTCATCTGGAAAAAATCAAATTTCTAATATAATTTAGTCAAATGCACAACTAACTTGTTTATCCTAGATGACTTACCGGGAGGTTTTCTATGGTATTATCGAGATTTTTTTTGTTAACAAAGAAATCTCGAAGACTTCCAGATAAGTCGTCTCTAAAAATACACATAAAAGTCAATTGCAAAACTAACATCTGCATTGACCAGACGACATCTGTGTAAGTCTTATACATCCATAAGAATTACACGAAAGTCTTCTGGACGAACATATTTGGAAAAAAATTGATTTCATACCTTAAATTAGTGAGACAACTTTCTTAGCACTCATAACTCTTCTCCAAGCACAAATAAGCTCAAAAGAAAGTGACCTACCAAAAATCATAAGCTTGAATCAAAATCTTGAATTTTTCGATGAATATAGAGAGAAAGTGAAAGAGACTTAGTTTTTGAGCATAAGAAATGAGATAAGAGGATTGAAAACCGATTTGTAGGTGCATTAAAAGCTTCAAATTGGTTGTTCTTGGTGGTTGATTTATTAATGACACTGAAATTATTGTAAATACTTGATGAAGATGAGGATGATAGAGTAAAATACTCATTTTCGAAAGAAAAAAAAAAGTAATGACATTTTTATGAATAATCAGAACTTTTAAGGTGAATATGGCAAATAAAAATTCTAAAAAAAAATCAGGGGTAAGTTTTGTGTTTGACTTTAAGTTTTGAGTCATTTTTTCAAAAAGTTCATATTTTTTATGAAAAACTTATTTTAGGTGTATCCTAAAATATTTCTAAAGAAATGATAATAGAACATTAAAAAAAAAAGATATTACAAGGGACGAGACTCTTTTTCTAACCCAATTTGGTAATTTTTCAAAAATTAACAGTTTAACTAAAACTTTGGTCTATTAAACAATACATGTCGTATAAAAGCTTGGGAAATACATTTATTAATTTTTCGTTTGATATATCTTCTTTCTTGAATTGAATGTTAAATTAATTCGAAAAGAAAAAAAACTGTTTTTAGGAGATGTTTGATTACTGATTTACTAAGACCTTATCAAAGCCTACTTTTAAAAGGAGATTGATAACCAATTCGCATGCGTGCTATTAGGTTAATGGTAATGGTAATCTATATATTGTTAAAGATAACAAAAGATTATTTATAAGGCTAATGGTTAAACTCTTAAACTAGTAAGTGGTGACCACTAAAAGATTAATAGAAAAAAAAAAGAATGAAGAAGAACAAAGAATAAAAAATTGTGTTCCTTATTGTTAATTCTTAAAGGAATATTTTTTTTTTACATAATTCCCTAAAATTAAAAGGAATGAAAAGGAATATTGGAAGAAAAAAATTCCTTATGAACAGTGTCAAATTTAAGGACTGTAAAAGAATTCACTCTTTTCGTTAGTTCTTTTGAGAGAAATTTTTAAGAATAATACAATTTAATACCACTTTTCAAAAAATACATTCATTCAAAAATATATTAACATTTAGATTTACATTTTACTGATTATTGTTTAGGGTTTAGTGTTGAAATGGTGATGTTAAATTTCTAAATGTTTTATAAATATTTAGAAAATTTATTTAGTCTATTTTCATCATAAATTAAAGGTATTTTTAAAAATTGTTATTCATTAAAGGTAAATTTGAAAAGTGATATCAAACTTGTAGTAGAATTGAAATTTCTTCATCTTTTGGTTACCATTTAATAAGAATCTTTGAGATCACATATTTAAATCATATTGGATATATCTAATTTCCAGAAAGATGAAATTTCAAGATTTAAGTTTCTTCTAAACGAATCCATGAACCCACAACATTGGCGAATTCAGCTCTACAAGAGGTGGGTCACTTGACCCAGATGGATTTCATGTAAAAATGTATTTTCTGCTTACATTTTAAATTTTGTAAAGAAAATTCCTCTTCAAAAAATATTATAAAAATTAGTTTATTGATCTTTATGATGGGACAATATTCCAGTTTAGCATACTACCTCATGGTTTATTCTATATTGCCAACTAATAAAAACAAATATTTTTATTTAAATTTAAATCGAAAACATAATTAAAGTAAAAAACCCCTTCAGTAAAATTGGATGGCTACTAACCCAACCTAACCTACCCTACCCCACTCGAATCGACAACCCACTCGGATCTAAACTTAACCGCATGTTTCCGTAGACCCAAGACCCCTCGTCCCCTTTGTTTCCTTCATTTCCCCCAAATCACCGAGTCCCAATTCGCTGTAACTCTAGATCTGATGAAATCAACCGACGAAATAGACTGCATTAACTGCACCTTATCTCGTCCATCATCTTCTAGTCATCCTCTTCTTCCGTCTGCGACAAAGTCGATGAAACCCTGAACTCCATGTTCCATCTCCTCTCTTCATTCTTGCCTCTTCTGTGTTTCACCTATGTAATAGGTATGTTCCTTCTCCCATTTGGGTTTGAAAGGATTGTTCTTGGTTGGTTGTAAATTGGTTAGGTTCGGGTGAAAGGGAAATTTTGTGTTTGATTTTTTAATCATTGTGTTAACTAATTATAAAACAATAGATGTGTTTGGTTTTGAGATTATGGAGATTGAATGTTTGGTTTGAGGTTACAAAGATTAAAAGTTTGGAACGGTTTTGAGATTAGTCTAGTGATTATGACCAAGTTTTAAACTAATTGTTTCGTGACAGAATGTTTGTATATGTTTGTTATGAAATAATGGAGAGTGATGTTTGGTTTTGAGGTCATGGAGATTGAAAGTTTGGTCCAGTTTTGAGATTAGTCTAGTGATGATTGTCGATTATGACCATGATTTACACTAATTGTTTTTGTGATAGAATATTTGTATATGTGAAACCGAATTGGTGATTGAGTGGTTGAATGTTTGTGCGTATGGAGATGTGAAAACGAATTAAAGATTGAATGGATAATTTTGAGATTACAAACTGATGATTCTCGGTTATGATGATTGTGTTGGAAATATATAGATTCATTTTGGTTCCTAAATGTTTGGAGATATATTTTGATGGTGAATGTATGTTTGTTGTTTATGTATATTCAGGAGATCGAGATAATGACAGGCCGTAAGAAAAAGGGAGGGGAAAGGAAGAATACGCAGAACAAAAAGAAAATTGACAAGTCCACAAGAGAAAAGGTTGCCGAAAACAATACTGCTCTTGTAGCAGAAGGGATTTCAAACGCGGGGAACGAGACTGATCATATGTTTGCAACATTTCAGGTATGCATTCCCAAAAATAGTTATTTGGTTGTAGTTGAAAAAAAATACTATTGTTGATGTATTACTGGTGTGATTAGTTCTACTAGAACAAGTTTATATGACTAACTGTACTAGGATAGACATATTAGTAAATAAGTTCTAATATAATTTTTATGGGATTTGCAGGAATGCCAACCACCGCTTCCTGATGAGCTATACTTCAAGAACACTGAGTTCATCAAGAAGTATAAGATACAAAACATGTGCTATGTGAGCAACACAGTGAAGATCATCAGAAAGCTTGTGCCCGAGTTGCGCTGGTTTAAAAACCACCCTTAGTTTAGTCATTTTTTTTCACATGCCCGATGAACCAAAGAAGCTGCTGGATATCTGGATGCTTCTACTGCACATTATTCCCTTAGGCGAGGAAGAGGGGACAGCTTGGTTTGCGATTAATGGCATGCCTATCTTGTATTCCATGAGAGAGCATGCACTCATCTCGGGAATGGACTACCGTGAGTACCCGACTAATTATGAGAAGTTGGGGAGTTTTTCGTTTGTAGGTAGGCATTTTGACACACATCACGAGATAAGGATGGAGTCTGTGGAAAAGAAGTCGTTGAGTATCAGTGTGTGTGGGGATCGACTCAAGATGGTAGTGTTCTACTTCCTAGGCACGATTATCAGAGGGAATGGAAATTTTAATTCCCCCTTTGACTCTTTCATATTAAGAGTTGTCAATAATTTGGACGTTTTTCAAACCTTTCCTTTGGGTTGCTTAACGGTTGATGATGCTATCCGGTCGATTAATCATGTGATGAAGCATCTCAAGGGAAAATCTACTAAGAATGTCAATTTTCCCGGATTGATACTTCTTTTAAAGGTAACTTTTATTCTTAACTTAAATTTTATCGTTGTGTGATTGTTGTTTGGACAAATTCTATTTGTAGGTCATGTCATTTGAGTATTTTTCAGCTTCGAATGCATGGTTTAGAAAAGTATAGACGGCTGTATGAGTAACTGTCCGAGGATGTGCAAGAGGCGGTTCCAAAGTAATAGTATGAAAGGTTATCCAATTGAGGAGTTATACGACACTCTTGGAGAAACTAAGGTATGTAATTGAAATATTTTTTGTTAAGTGAGTGGGATACAATATGTGAGAATGATATTGTTTTGGTTTTTATTTCCAGGTAATTAAAAGTGTTTTAGTTCCTACTGTTGAAGAAGAAACTCTCATGGCGGCATAGTGGAGGAGGAGCCAGACTACGAAACTGGAGAAGGACCAAGTAATTTGTTGAGCACATGGCTTACTATTAAGAAGAATCCTATCTGGTGGAAAGATGTCTATGAGTTAGATGTGGCCGCAACAGAGTTTCCAAAGAAGAAAAACAAGGAGAAAGTGAATGAGAAAGCATCTTCCTCTAATCATGGTTTGGAGGAGGTTATGAAAGGGCTTGAAGAGAGGTTGATGAAATCATGGAGTGAAGTGATTGTGAAGATGGAAATAATTGACAAGAGACTTGATGTTATTGAAAAGAGCCTGTGCGGTTTTAAAAAAAAAAATAGCTAAGAAGATGAAGGCAATGGAGAATAGGCTTGAGGGCATTGAAAATTGTAATTTTTTTTTTTTAAAAAAGGCCATGAAGATGGAGATAATAGACGAGATGCTTCATAGCATTGAGAAAATCCAAGGTTTCATGAAAAAGAAGGTTAGGAGGATGACAAATAAAATAAAAATAAAGAGAATTTGAACAATGAGGCATTCGACTGCCAAGACAAGGATTTTGACTGGGATAGGGGGCGTTTTGACAAAACTAAAAAGGAAGAAGGGCATTTAGATGTAGAAATGGACGAAGAAAAAATTGTGGTAGAAGAAGCAGTGATAGGTCCTTTACTTGTCTAGACCATATTATATGATGTGTGTCTAGGATGTGTTTTAGAATCTTTTTAGGTCCATGTATATTTTGGAGCAATGAAGAGATTATGAAGCTTTCTAGAGCTCATAGAGAGAGGAACCTCGTAGCTGGTCAAATTCAGAAAAGTACCAGTCGAGACAAAGTATTGCGTTGATCGACGAGGCACACTTGTCGTAGATCGACGCTCGACGCGCAGTAGCTCAATTCACAAAGTACCCGACTTGAAGCCTAAGTCACCAAAATTACAAGATTGCCCTGGACAAGTTTTACCTAGTTTTTATTGTCTTTGCTAGTGTTTTATGCAAAGAGAGATTTTTAACAAGTTTTGATATTTTTCATAACAAACATAGTAGTTTATGGTTTTTTGGGGAGAAGATCAAGACTTCTCAAGATTTGTATTGTAACTCCATTTTCTATCCTTATTCTTTATATTATGCATTATTTCATATTTATGATTATGTTTTGTTTAGCTATGTCCGAGTAGTCACCTTGTTCGATTTAGGGTTTATTAATGGTTTTGATGAATTAGCCAAATAATAGAATTGTTGGGGTGATTATTAGATCTATCATCAAAATTGTGCTTATTGCTTGTGTCCTAGAATAGTTAACTAGAACTCTGATCTTAGGATAATTACAACTGTGAGAGTATGATCGTTTCCTGAAAAAATTCTGTTGATCTTAAATTACTAGGTAAAATCGAGAGAATGGTCTAGTGATACTAAGTGAACCAATCAAATCTGGTCGTTTAATGCTTGACTAAGAAAACCATCGATCGATGATGTTTGCATACCATCGATCGACGGTCATTCCGAACTTGCATATGAAAGTTGTAGACTCTAAGCTTATCAATAGGATAGATATAACTTAATATCTTTACTAATTGAATTTGCGTTCTATGATTGAAAACTCCTTGGCTTATATCCATTATAATTCACTACATGAAAACTCTAGATCTAGCTATTTTTATTACTTTTTTTTGCAAACCAACTCTTTCCTATTTACTTATTCTGAAGTCTGATTAATTGTCTAGCTTAACTAAGTCGATTATCAAATCTCTTGTCTGCCCTGGCTCTCTGTCGATTTGATCCCTAAGTACCACAGCTGAACCTCTTATTTGAGAGTAATCAGTAGCTATATGGTAATTTGAGAACATATAAAATTTGGCGTTGTTGCGAGAGTGCATGGATAACCATTAGATTTGTTTTGCAAGTTTTGTCTACGTTTTCTTTTTAGTGTACTTGCATTTTTTTTTCTTTCAGGTGCATGCCCAGAAGTACTAGAAGAAACAAGGAAAAAGACTTAATTTACTTAGACCCAATAGCAATCTAACGTAGCATCCGCAAGGAGAAGCGAAAAGCATCGATCGACGCCAACACTTCTTCGTCGGTTGACACTCATCTGCCAGAATCGATCCACACAAATACCAAGACATTGATTGACGGTGGTTCCCAAGCAGAGATGGTTTCTATGCTGATCGTGAGTAGGAATGAGAGAGGGGACCTATATGACCTCGATGGTCATCTACGTAATGCACCAAGTCAGAGAATTGATGATCAAGGGATTGTAATCCCTGAACCAGAAGAAGATGTTGTCCTCAAGCTGGAGCTGAAGCCCAGGCTGCTCAACCCAGTATGCTGGCTGACTACACTCATCCAGATCAATTCTATGCCAACAAATCTGCTATTCGTTCTCCATCTTTGAAGAGGAAAGATTTTGAGTTGAAGCCAGCGTATTTCACACTTTTGGCACATACACCATTTCATGGTCATTCTCATGAGTGCCCTATGGATCATTTGGAGCGATTCTAGGATCTTGTGGCCATCAAGGCTAATGGAGTCCCTAAGGACTACATTCTATGCAAGCTCTTCATATATTCGCTTGCTGGAGATGCCTCATACTGGCTTAAGAAAATACCACCAGGATCTCTTACATCCTAGTCGGAAATCAAAAACGTCTTCTTACGTAATTTATTTGATGATGCCAGAGATGAGGAATTGAGGAGCAGAATTGCTACATTCACACAGGAGCCTTCACAGTCTTGCAGAAACTCATGGATCAAATTCAAATCTTACTAAAGAGATTGTCCACATCATAGGTTCAATGAAGTGCAACTTCTCAGCACTTTTTTCAGAGGTATTGAGATGTCATACCAGATGGCTTTAGACACAACGAGTGATGGAAACTTCTGTACTAAGAGACCAAAAGAGACTACCAGATTGATTGAGAATTTGGCATCTAGCAACAACACCAAAAACAATGATCATGAGAGGAGGAAATCAGTCCCTAAACTAACCAAGGATCAAATGAAAGAAGTAAAAGCCAAGTTGGACAGTGTTCAGGGGTTTCTGAGGAAGCAAGTTAACTTCACAAAAGGTGTAGAAGCTATAGGATCTGACAATGAGAAATGTGAAGAAGAGGATTTGAACTTTGTGGGTGGAAATGGATTTCAGAGATATGGGAACCAGAGCAACATAAACTTTTATGGGAGTAGCTAAAATCAAGGATCACAGCAGCAACGACCCTACAAAAACAACAGCAAAACCTATGGAGCCTCTTACTATCAGAAGACCCCCATGAGATACCCAAGAGAACAAGATTGAAGCCATGATTTACAAGGTTCTGGAGGGACAACAGAAGATCACAGTGGATTTCAATGGAAATATTGATGTTGTATATGCCAATCTCAACACTAAA
The DNA here is from genome assembly GCA_905132885.1 of Moricandia moricandioides. Taxonomy (NCBI): domain Eukaryota; kingdom Viridiplantae; phylum Streptophyta; class Magnoliopsida; order Brassicales; family Brassicaceae; genus Moricandia; species Moricandia moricandioides. Next base: position 126,693 of record CAJHQQ010000667.1, on the reverse strand, counting down.
TTTGAAGCTCTCAACACCTATGTGAAGAATCTAGAGAATCAAGTGATTCATACCAGTGAAGGTGTGAGGAGAAAAGAAGCCTTGAGGCATGACAGAAGCACAACGTAGGTGCCATCATAGATGATCATTTTTGGCAAGTTGTGGAAGAAGTTAGGCACCAGGCGGAAGAAACTTGTGAGAATCCCCTGCCCTGGAGTGACCACCGATCGACATCTACATCTAACCATCGATCAACAATACCTGAAGAATCCGTGGAATCGTGTGAAGTGATGGGCATCAATTGACAGTCGGACCCTACCATTGATCGACGGTAGTTTGAAACAAAAGGATGTTGGTTTCCAAGCATAGACATGAGTCCTTTATATGCTAATAGGCACTCGAAACCCACCCTACTCAAACCCAAACAAACAAATAAACCAGTCCTTACGATATTTGAGGAAGCTATGGATAGAAATTCTAGAGGAAAAAAGAAGATCCTAATCATCTTAGAATGGACACTAATGAGAAAGAGATGGACAACTTTGCTAGATTTCTTACAATCCCTTTAGAAACTCCATTCGAGGAAGCTTATTACACTCACATATTGTGGATGTTCTTTAGAGAAACCAAAGAAACTGATGAGGACATTGAAAAAATGTGAAATCACCTAAGGGAGATGATAAAGTAGAGGGTTAAATTGATGAAGAGAAGAGACCCTGGGAAGTTTGTGGTTCTCTGCAACATCAAGGCACATAACAACCCTCCTGCACTCTACGACACCGGTTCTTCAGTAAGCATTATACCAAGAACCATGGCAGAGGTGTTAAGCTTAGAGCTGGAGGCTTCTTGTGATTCATTCACTTTTTTGGATTTCTCTAAGGTGAACATGAGGAATAGTCAAAGACCTCAGAGTGAAAATCGGAAATGCCCTAATTCATGTAGACTTTCATGTCTTGGACGTCGAAGTGGAGCAACATTCATCCTTGCTACATGGAAGAGCTTTCATGGCCACAATAGGAGAAATATGTGACATGAAGACAAACAAGTTGTATTTATCTCTTATTGATCAAAATCACTACTATGAGCTTGTTCAAACTAGAACCAAGACTGCTCTCATTGATTTGGTTCATGAACCAGGACTTGTGGCCATATGTTTATGTGATTTTTATCAAGAGAATGACTCTGATGATGGAGAATCGATCGATACCCATCCCAATACATCGATCGACGATATTAACGAACAGTTGATCGATACGCACCCTTTGACACCGATCGATGACAACCCTGACCTAGGGCATGATATTGTAAGACCAAACCCGGCCGACTAGACTGCGGTCGAAGCCTCACGTCGCTCGGTCCATACACTGACTGAACCTCTAGATTTTTCGCCCTTATTTATAAAATTCGCCTGAAGGCGAGGGTTATCTTAGATCTTAGCTTATGAGTACCTTAGTCGATTCCTAGCTTAGATCCTTTCAACTTATTCACTGAAGAATATTTTCTAGATACCATTGGTCTAAAACCAAACTAATACTTGTCCCGTCTAATCACCTCAGCCTTGGTTAGTTAGATCAACTACCAACTAGCTCAAAGGTCGATTCTAAACCCAAACCAAGTCATACTGACCCGAGTTTCCATTCCCCTAAACCATTCTACCAACATCCTAGCCAGATACTAAAATTTCTAAGTATTTGATAAATCATACCTTTGCCACATCCACGAAGCTTAGTAGCTCATCAGACCTCCATTGACCTGAATTTCACATACTTGTCTACTGGACCACGATCACTCAATGATCTTAATTTTGTTCCTTATCTTTGTTCCTGCATAGAGCAACTCCCTTTGGGTACTTATTCATTCAACCAACCATCCCCACTAACTTAGTGTCCCTTTGAGAAGCCTTAATTGGTTATGGTTATGCATCTGGCCTATCTCGGCTCATGCACCATCCAACAACCCTTTGTCCATCATATGGACTGAAAATACCCATTAGATCCTAAGTCAATCAACCAACCATCCTCACATGACTTAGAACTGATGGGTCTTCATATTGTCTGACTGGCCATGGACTATATTCAAGACAACCAATCTGACTTGTTCATAACAACCGATGTATTCAGTAATCAGATTAGAACCGACGCCTTAATCCAACATCTATGGATCAGGTCATCCATTCTAAACCATGATCAGATCATACACAACTTTCCTTGAATAATCACACCTTTTCGGTTACGATCCATTCGTAACTCCTTGGTCCCGAATCCTTTGTACCCTTTCAGACCTGAACCTTTCATACCCTTTCGGTCCTACCCGTTCGCACCCTTTCGTTCCCGACCCATTCGCACCCTTTCGACCCGACCCATTTACATCCCTTGGATCATAATACGTTTGTACCTCTTGGATCACGACACGTTCGTACCTTTTGGATCATGACACGTTCGTACCTTTTGGATCACGACACGTTCGTATGTCCTGACTTTACAAGTCATGGACTGAACCATATGGATCGGACAAAACGGCATCCAATGACACCGTTTGGAACATGCACCCTTTGGTCGATGGCACCTTTTGGTCCTCGTACCCTTTGGCACTCGCAACCCTTGGCACCTCGTGCCTTTTGGTGACTTGCACCCTTTGGTAACTCGAAAATCTTGGTGACTCATGACTCTTGGCACTCTTACCCATTTGGTCATTCCCAACCGTTCAGCCTAACCACCCCTCCTCTAGAACGATCCGGACTGTCCGCATAACCGACCCATGGTCTAGGTTGCGGTTTGGAAGTGATCGGAATAAGTCTAGGGACGCAACCCTTGGACCCATCCATCACAACCATTGACAAAGAACACATATGCAGTCGTCCATATACTTAGGACACATCTAAGTATACTCGCAACCCGCATATAACATCACCGGACCACCCATGAATCTCACTCGTACACACGGCTAGAATCAAGGGTCACACGGCCCCAACTTAAGTCCGGCCAATGGCCTTGTACTTCTCAAATGAACCAGAAAAAGGCCTAGGTTCACCAACTCTTGTGCATCATGCCCCCTTAGGGTCTATACACAACCGCACAATCCAACTGATCCGTTTCACGGTCAATCGGACCATTTTTGTAATCGATCCATTGGGACTTGATTCAATATACTTGGACTGACTCAAGGCCATACCCCAATAGACCATAAAATCCCAATGAACCACCGGGATTCCCCTTTCCAGAACAAAGGCAAACCAAACCATGGCTAGGACCCATCGGACTAACCGTCCAATCGTCCATGAACCATGGCTTGTGGTTGGTTCCACTCGGACATGACCTTGGCTCTTTACCAAGCCAATTACGACACCAAACAACACAATTCCTCACGAAAATACAGAGTAGGAGATGAAGAGAAAGTAATGAGAATAGAGAAGGAAGAGACTGGATGCAACCAATGCAAAACCGGCCCAACAATCCGATCGAACCGATCGATTGTTGTGGGTGATGGTTCCATGGTCACCCCCATTACCCTGAACGTGTACTCTGGAGTCTTAGAGACCTTTTAAAAATCTTTCTATTTGCCTCTGGTTCCCATTCCAGTCGGCCTTGACTTCCCACAATCGGTCTTAACATAGCCGATGATTAACCACAACAATATCGACCTTGTGTGGTCTATTCTCTCCCTCTTTTTCTCTCGCCTTTCTCTCTGTATTTTTATTCTGGAACAGATCACTATTTTCGTGCCCAGGGTCCCCTATTTATAGACAACGAAGGGGTAAGTCTTGCCCCATGAACATGCATGACTTGTGGGCAAAAGGGCATGACTTGGTCGATAGGTTGCACCTCTTGGCCGCATGCATCCCTTCACTTGTATCTGACCCTTATTGGGTACCAGGCCCAAACAGAGTACCAGAACCACCATGCTTAGACCATGGCCATACCCAAGGGTCCACCAGGCCCTAACCACCATGGCTCGACCACCCGGCCTGCCACCGGCCCGGACCAACTGCCCAATATCCGAACACTCCGTCAGCTGAATTGAGCTGATCCCCAGCTGGTCTAGCTGAGTGAGCTGGTAGCTCAGCTGAATGAGCTGACCTAAGTAGTGTTGAGCTAGGCTAAGCTTGGTCGAACTACGTTTAGCTGGTCGAGCTAGCCGTTTACTTCGTCCAGCTGCCAAAACACTCGTCTAGCTCCTTTAACTCGTTTCTTTCCCTCTCATTTGGTTAAGTCCTTATATACTTAACCCTATCCTGACCATGGAACTCCTGCATCTTGATCATATTGATCTTCAGCTGGTTTCCTCGAACCATGGTCAGTCACATGATCCTTATTCAGGATTGGGGATGCTACAAGTCTCCCCCACTTGCGATGGATTCGTCCTCGAATCCGAATCAATTTTTTTCCTCAAAAACAAACTGTTCAAACCACCCATGATACTCAGCTTTCATTTTTGTCTCCGTTTCCCAAGTGATTGTCTCTTTCCCACTGTAGTCCCACATGACCTTGATCATCTGGACTGTTTTCTTCCTTGTTGCTTTTTCCATCCTATCTACTATTCGAACGGGCCTTGTCTCTAAGGTTAGGTCCTTTCCTAGATCATCAAGAATAGCTGGAAGTACAATGTCTTGGTCCGCCAGGAATTTCCTGAGTTGGGAGACATGAAACACTTTCTGAAATGCATCCATCTTGGTTGGAAAGTCCAACTTGTATGCCACCATTCCAACTCTTTCTATTACCTTGAACGGCCCCAAGTATCTTGGATCTAATTTCCTTCTTCCGGAAATTCTGAACCTTCCCTTGAAGGTAATCATCTTGAGATACACCAAGTCACCAACCTCAAAATCGAGATCTTTACTACTTCGATCTGCATAGTTCTTTTGGCGATCTTGTGCTTCCCTCATCTTATCCCTCACAAACTTGAATTTGCCAGTTGTCTCTTCTACAATTTCTAGTCCAATCATGCTATGCTCCCCCACTTGGGTCCATCATAGGGGTCTCATGCATGGACACGCATGGACACCTAAATAGAGCTTTGTATGGCGACATGCCAATACTCCTATGGAACCCGTTGTTATAAGCAAATTCTACCAAAGGTAGATGCCTTTCCCAGGAATCACCCCAGTCCAAGACACATGCTCGCAACATATCTTCCAACGTTCGAATCGTAAGTTCCGATTGTCCATCCGTCTGTGGGTGATAGGCGATACTCATGTTTACTCTTGTTCCCAGCGCTTTCTGAAATTCTCTCCAGAAATGAAATGTAAAACGTGGATCCCTATCTGACACTATGCTTGCCGGGACACCATGTAGTCGGACGATTTCATCAATGTATATACGTACAATCTAATCGACCCCATCCGACTTATTGATGGCCAAAAAATGAGCTGGTTTGGTTAGGTGATCTACCACAACCCAAACCGCACCCTTCTTATTCCTGGTCGTGGGAAATCCAGTCACAAAGCCCATTGTGATGTGATCCCACTTCCATTCGGGAATAGGCAGGCTCTGCAATAACCCACTAGGAACCTGATGTTATGGTTTGATAAGTTGGCAAGTAGGACACTTGGCCACCCATTCAGCAACATCAGCCTTCACTCAGATACAATGGTAGTATTTCTTGAGGTTCTGATACATCTTGGTCGCGCCAGGATGGATCGAGAATATAGACTTATGAGCTTCCCTCATAAGTTCCTCCTTAAGACCTCTATCATTTGGAACGCTGATCCTTCCATTGACTAGGATAGTACCATCCTTCGCGGTCTGGTACTCCGTCCTATCATTATGAGTAACCTTGATTATGTACCTCGACTCGTTCATTCTGAACATAATCGCGATTATCATAATCCGAGCATTTCGTGACTAAGTCGTATCACATACTCAACCAGTCGTCTATCCTAGGCAACATGTACTTGTTCTTCACAGTAACCCTGTAAAACCCTCGATAGTCAATACACAGACACATGCTACCATCCCTTCTTTTTCACAAGAGGACTGGTGCACCCCAAGGGGAACTACTCGGACGTATGAACCCCTTGTCAAGCAATTCTTCTAATTTCTTCCTTAGCTCGGCCATCTCGGCCGTATCCATTTGATACGGACTCTTGGACAGTGAAGCTGTCCCTGGTTCCAATTCGATCATGAATGGATCCAACCTATCAGGGGGGACAACCTGTAGCGAACGAAACACATCCGGAAACTCAGACACCAACGAGTGCTTAGACTTGACTTCTGTCCCTCACCGGACATTGTCATAATTTAATCCTTGCCTCATGGGCTCGATCAAATTGAAATCCCAACCCTAGGTTAATCTCCGACTTGGTTGTATTGTGACCCTGGTCCCTTCTCGGACGTGGTCGACTTTAGCTCGACCATCTCGGCTGGAGCCATTCAATACAAACTCTAGGAAAGTGGAGCTGTCCCTGGTTCTAGTTCTATCATGAATGGATCCGACCTATCATGGGGGACACCCTGTAGCAAACAGAACACATCCGGGAACTCAGACACCAACGAGTCCTCATATTTGACTTCTGTCCCTCACCGGACATTGTCATAATTTGATCCTCGCCTCATGGGCTCGATCAAATTAAATTCTCAACCCTAGGTCAATCTCCGACTTGTTTGTAATACGACATGGTCCCTTCTCGGACGTGGTCGACTTTAGCTTGGCCATCTCGGCTGGAGCCATCCGATACGAACTCTAGGACAGTGGAGCTGTCCCTGATTCTAGTTCTATCATGAATGGATCCGACCTATCAGGGGGGACACCCTGTAGTGAATGGAACACATCCGGGAACTCAGACACCAACAAGTCCTCAGACAGATCTTTCAGATCAACAGAATTGCCGTGCTCCATAGTGGTGATTGTAGCTGTCTAAGCATCTTTTCCGCACGGACTGCTGAAACCACTACTTTCACTAGATCCAGACTCATACTTTGGCACTCAACCGGGTGAGGTCCAATCTCCAATCGCACACAACCCTTGTGGCAATCGAGAGTGGTCTGATACTTTCCCAACCAGACCATGCCTGGGATCACCTCGTGATATTGTAGGCGCACAATGATCAGATCAAAAGGTAGATTCTTACCTTGGATCTTCACCAGGACATTTGTCATAAGGCCTAGTGAATGCATGACTTGCCCGCCGGCTACCTTAACTAACCTCAAATTACCCCCAGATTCCAGACAGAACAAACCCTTTCCGACCAGTTCTGGACGCACAAAACTATATGTAGCCTCTGTGTCAAAAAGTATGTGTGTTTCCACACCACCGACCGTGAGGGTCCCTATAGGAGTAGGATCTCGGTTTGATCACACATTTGGAAAACGTCCCATACCATTCCCCAAAGTGTCACACTTTTGCGGATGCTGAAACCATTCATAAGAGTGTTTATGATATACCTCAACCCTCATCATACAAGGATATCACACCTCATGTCATTTCAAGACCATTCATTACTCCTTAGTAACTAGGTTGGCAAACCTTTTGGTATAAGGTTCCTGCCCTTAGAGAGTGTATCTTGGCTAAAGCCGCTTCACCTTGGAACTTCCCCGTTCTCAAGCGTGATACCCTACTTACCTCAGCTCTCTCTTGGCTCACCCTAACTTAGGTTTTTTGAATCAACTTAGTTTTTCAGTTTTTCAGAAAAAATGTCGGTTTAAAATCATCATCTTTGAGCATTGTCCTCCACAGGATCAACACTGCTCTGATACCACTTGTAAGACCCAAAACCGATCGACTAGGCCGCGGTCAAAGCCTCATGTCGCTCGGTCCATACACTGGCCGAACCTTTAGATTTTTCGCCCTTATTTATAAAATTCGCCTGAAGGCGAGGGCTATCTTAGATCTTAGCTTATGAATACCTTAGTCGATTCCTAGCATAGATCCTTTCAACTTATGCACAACGGAATATTTTCTAGATACCATTGGTCTAAAACCAATCTAATACTTGTCGAGTCTAATCACCTCAGCATTGGTTAGTTAGATCAACTACCAACTAGCTTAAAGGTCGATCCTAAACCCAAACCAAGTCATACTGACCCGAGGTTCCATTCCCCTAAACCATTCTACCAGCATCCTAGCCAGATACTAAAATTTCCAAGTATCTGATAAATCATACCGTTGCCACATCCACGGAGCTTAGTAGCTCATCGGACATCCATTGACCCTAACTTCACATACTTGTCTACTGGACCACGATCACTCAATGATCTTACTTATGGTCCTTATCTTTGTTCCTGCAGAGAACAACTCCCTTTGGGTACTTACTCATTCAACCAACCATCCCCACTGACTCAGTGTCCCTTTGAGAAGCCTTAATTGGTTATGGATATGCATCTGGCCTATCTCGGCTCATGCACCATCCAACAACCCTTTGTCCATCCTATGGACTGAAAATGCCCATTAGATCCTAAGTTAATCAACCAACCATCCGCACATGAGTTAGAACTGATGGGTCTTCATATTGTCTGACTGGCCATGGATTATATCCAAGACAACCGATCTGACTTGTTCATAACAACCGATGTATTCAGTAATCAGATTAGAACCGACGCCTTAATCCAACATCTATGGATCAGGTCATCCATTCTAAACCATGATCAGATCATACACAACTTTCCTTGAACAATCACACCTTTTCGGTTACGATCCATTCGTAACTCCTCAGTCCCGAATCCTCCGTACCCTTTCAGACCTGAACCTTTTGTACCCTTTCGGTCCCGACCCGTTCGCACCCTTTGGTCCCGACCCGTTTGCACCCATTCTGCCTCGACCAGTTTACATCCCTTGGATCACAATACGTTCGTACCCCTTGGATCACGACACGTTCGTACCTTTTGGATCACGACACGTTCATACCTTTTGAATCACGACACGTTTGTATGTCCTGACTTTACAAGTCATGGACTGATCCATATGGATCGGAAAAAACCGCATCCAATGACACCGTTTGGAACATGCACCCTTTGGTCGATGGAACCTTTTGGTCCTCGTAACCTTTGGGACTCGCAACCCTTGGCACCTCATGCCTTTTGGTTACTTGCAACCTTTGGTAATTCACAACCCTTGGTGACTCATGACTCTTGGCACTCGTACCCTTTGGGTCATTCCTAACCGTTCAGTCTAACCGCCCCTCCTCTGGAACGATTCGGACTGTCCGCATAACCGAACCATGGTCTAGGTTGCGGTTTGGAAGTGATCGGAATAATTCTAGGGACGCAACCCTTGGACCCATCCATCACAACCCTTGACAAAGAACCCATATGCAGTCTTCCATATACTTAGGACACATCTAAGTATACTCGCAACCCACATATAACATCACCGGACCACCCATGAATCTCACTCGTACACATGGCTAGAATCAAGGGTCACACGGGCCCAAACTTAAGTCCGGCCAATTGCCTTGGAATTCTAAAATGAACCGGAAAAAGGCCTAGGTTCACCAACTCGTGTGCATCATTCCCCCTTAGGGTCTATACACAACCGCACAATCCAATCGATCCGTTTCACGGTCAATCGGACCATTTCTGTAACCGATCCATTGGGACTTTATTCAATCTACTTGGACCGACTCAAGGCCATAACCGAATAGCCCATACAAGCCCAAAGAACCCACAGAATTCCCATTTCCAGAACAAAGGCGAAACGAACCATGGCTAAGACCCATTGGACTATCCGTCCAATCGTCCATGAACCATGGCTTGTGGTTGGTTCCACTCGGACATGACTTTCGCTCTTTACCAAGCCAATTACGACACCAAACCACACCATTCATCATGAAAATACAGAGTAGGAGATGAATAGAAAGTAATGAAAATAGAGAAGGAAAAGATTGGATGCAACCAATGCAAAACCGGCCCAACAATCCGATCTAACCGATCGATTGTTGTGGGTGATGGTTCCATGGTCACCCACATTACCTTGAACGTGTACTCTGGATTCTTAGAGCCCTTTTCCAACTCTTTCTAGTTGCCTCTGGTTCCCATTCCAGTCGGCCTTGACTTCCCACAATCGGTCTTAACATAGCCGATGATTAACCACAACAATATTGACCTTGTGTGGTCGATTCTGTCTCTCTTTCTCTATCGCCTTTCTGTCTGTATTTTTCTTTCGGAACAGATCATTATTTTCGTTGCCCAGGGTCCCCTATTTATAGAGAACGAAGGGGTAAGTCTTGCCCCACGAACATCCATGACTTGTGGGTGAAAGGGCATGACTTGGTCGATAGGTTGCACCTCTTGGCCGCATGCATCCCTTCGCCTGTATCTGACCCTTCTTGGGTCGATACCAGGCCAAAACAGAGACCCAGACCCACCAGGCTTAGTGTAACACCCGTGTTTCGAGTATCAAAGCTGGGATGATCCGAGGATTGACTGGATGGACTGTTAGACGTACTGAATGGGTTGGATGATGCTAGAAAGAGCTGGCCAAAGTTGAATGGGCTTTCCATGGGTGGATATGAGCTTGATAGATGTCTGTGTATTAGTGGATAGAGTGAACCCACAGTCTGGATAAAGCTAGGATCGGATCTGTTTGGACCCAACTAAGCTCGGTCAGTCATTTTTACGCTCGGATTATAGCTAAGTAATTATGTTTGTGAACTTTGGAAGTGTTCGGACAGCTTAAAGAAACAAGCAGAATTTTCGGACAACAATGGTCGGATCCGGACAAGTGTTGTTGGATTCGGACAGGACGGTTGAGCTGGTCAGCTGGACAACGATAGTCGGAAATCCGACAAAACGGTTAAGAATGTTGGACTGAGCTTAATGAGCTGATTCGGGTAGCAACGGTTGGATTCAGACAAGCTTGGTCGGATTCGGACAAATTTGGTCGGATTCGGACAAGCTTGGTTGGATTCAGAAAAGGCTGGTCTGATTCAGACAAAGTGGTTAGACTTGTCGGTTTGGGCAGTCTATTTGAGTTGGAATCCGTACCTAAGTCATTTGAGCGGGAACAGTTATCAAACAGAAAGGGTAAAACTTGCGCTGGGAAGGAAAAAGACCACAGGGTGACGGTTATTGCTTTTTGGCCGAAGGAAAAAGTGCGGGAACGGTTACTTGAGCGGTTCTGCGGGTGTAAACTGCTCATTTAATCTTCTCCTTAAGCCTTTTTGTCCATTTTTCTTCACAAAAACTCTAAGGCAAACAGAGGGAAAACTCAGAGAGATAAAAAGTGCGATCAAGAGAGGAAGTTTGAGATTTGGCCGGATCGATCTAGTCTGTGCCAGTACGATCGTCTTTTGGGTGATTCCGACTGTCAAGCGTTCGTGAGACCGAAAAGAACTGCACAAAAGGTGTTAGAAAGACCAAATCAAATCGTATCATACCGACTCTAAAGACAAAGGTGAGTGCGTGACCGTAGCCTTACCGTACTTAATCATAGTTTGAAATTTTAGGAGTTGTTCCGTGTACTGGTTGCTTGTCTAATTCGAATTATCTGCACTGATCTGGTTTGATCGAGTGATCGATCCTTCCATTGATGCATCTGGTCATATCATGCGCCTAGAGCTGAATGGCCTGCTAGGCTTGACTGAATATGATGGCACTTTGGCTTGGATTGGTTATGTCGATCAAGTAACTGATTGGATGATGAGCACGCCCGATTATTTGACTGATTGTTTAGACTCGATTGCTTTACTTTGGCTAAGTGGGACGGGATGACCGCTCTCACTAAGCATTTGTTGCTTATGCCTCCTTTGTTTTGGATGCAGATCAGCATCATACCTGTAAGGGCAAAGACATAGCTTGACCGTGGGACTAAGGCAGGAAGAAAGGATGGTGGATTTGGGTAGATATATGACAAGATTGACTTGTAATAGCTTATAGGAAACTCACTTGTTAAATCAAACCTCTATTTATCTATCCAAATCTTATTATTCTTTACGGCTTGTCTGAAAACGAATAAAATCTGGAAATAATCCTAAGTCAATAAAACTTGGAAACTGGCCTAAGTCTGAGCAAGGAAGTCGGTTCAGACTCGTAGTGATGGTACGAAAAAATGGGTCGGGTCTTTTCAAGTGGTATCATAGCAGAGTTTGGTTCTAGGACAGTCTACGTATAGTGGGTTTTGGGTTAAACCCATCCTTCCAAGCTTGATGTATCGCGGTATACTCTGTTCTGATTGAGCTTAAGTTAGTTTTGACTAACTTACCTGTGATCTAAATGCAGATGGCAAAGAGTAACCGAAATGCAAGGAGAAATGTGGGTGAAACTGGGGAACCATCCGGAAACAATGCTGGCCGAAATGTTGCTGGAAATGATGAGGCAGAGAATGTTGCTAATGCAGCAAATATGAATGCAGCTGCTGGGGCTGCTGGAGTTGCTGGAGCTGCTGGGTCTCCTGTTGGAATGGAAGTCTTAGCCAGACTCATGTGGTTGCAGTAGCACCAGTGATTCCACCTGTTGTGGAAGAAATCGAGGAAGAAGAAGCACCAGTTGCAAGGAATCCGTCCTATCTCAAAGGGATGGAACACATGCAGAAGTTGGGAACGAATTTCTTTTTGGGTGGTTCCAAACCAGTGGAAGCAGATCAATGAATTGAAAGGCTAGAGTGCAATTTCAACTCAATTCGCTGTTCTATTGCCTACAAGAAGGACATTGTTGTCCACTACCTTGATGGTGATGCACACATCTGGTGGCAAGGTGTAGCAGCTCTGTTTGGTGCTAACTATTGCACTTGGGCCAACTTTATGTCTGCTTTCCGTGAGAAGTACTTTCCAGAGGAGGCCTTTGATCGGCTAGAAGGTGCTTTCCTCAAACTGGAACAAGGAACAAAGACCGTGCGTGAGTATGAGGCAGAGTTTAACAGCCTTAAGAATTATGCTGGATGTGAAGGAGAAACCAAGAGGTCACTAGTCCGAAAGTTCATGCGTGTACTTAGGGTTGATCTGCGAACCCGTTGTAAGATTCACAGCTATGTTACCGTGGCTGAACTGGTTGAAAAGGCTGCGGAGCAGGAAGCTGGGATCATTGAAGAAGCCAAGGTGTTTGGCTCTGGACCGCATGGCCATTCTGGTAAGCATGCGGGGAAGAATCAGAGGCTGGTGAAGACTGGTTCGTCCAGAAAGGTGTATGCAGCCAACTGCACTGTGTGTCTAACGTGTGGGAAAATGCATGCTGGACCATGCCGTACTGCCTCGGGAGCTTTCACCGTTGTGGTAGTATGGATCACAAGGTCCGTGATTGTCCTGAGGAAGATCTAAGGCCAAAAATCCAAGGAAAGAGTGCTGGGGAACGTGTGTACTACAACTGTGGTGAATCTGGACACTTCAAGAACCAGTGTCCAAAGGATGCACAGCTAGCTGGGAAGCGTTCAAGTGATGGACCTCAGCCAGCTGTAAAGAGGCAGGCCATCATGCCACGGGTGTACACAATCGGGGAAGGATCCATGGACCTAAGCACTTCTCGTCCGATCACTGGTGAGTCATCCTATCTCTCAACCTTAACTTTAAAATTTCTCTGTGAAATTGGTTGCATGTAGTATAGGTCTTTAGTATCCCAGTGAATCTGTAGGGACCTTAGTCATGGGCGGAGTGGCAACCCATGTACTGTTTGAATCTGGTGCATCTCACTGCTTTGTGCAACTCGGGATGGTTCGAATGGGAGATTTTCAGAAAGAACCCGAAGGTGAAGTAGGTTTGGTTCGATCTGCTGGGGGACAGATCATGTACACTATGGGAAAGATCTGAAACGTCTCTGTGATGATCGGTGAAGTGAACATGCCAGCCGATGTGTTAATTTGCCCAGTAAATTCTTTTGATGTGATCCTTGGAATGAATTGGCTGGGGAAGTACAAGGCACATCTAGACTGTCATTGAGGCCGAGTTCAATTTGATACCGGTAGTGGAAAACTGGTTTACCAAGGGATAAAACCAATAAATGGGAGCTTGATCATTTCAGCACTCCAAGTAGAACTGATGCTGGAAAAGGGATGTGAAGCTTACTTGGCCGCAATCACTACTGTATAAGTCAGACCGGATGCTGAGCTTGAGGGGATACCAATTGTAAAGGAGTATGATGACGTGTTCGAGTCCTTGACAGGATTACCACAAGACCGTTCTGATCCTTTCATGATTGAACTTGAACCTGGTACAACTCCGATCTCCAAAGCTCCTTACTGAATGGCTCCGGCTGAGATGTCTGAACTAAAGAAGCAAATTGGTGAATTGATGGAAAAGGTATTTGTGCGCCCGAGCAGCTCACCTTGGGGAGGACCAGTCTTGTTCGTGAAGAAGAAAGATGGTAGTTTCAGACTCTGCATTGACTACCGTGGGCTTAACAGAGTTACTGTAAAGAACAAGTACCCTCTCCCAAGGATAGACGATTTATTGGACCAACTCTTAGGTGCTACTTGGTTCTCAAAGATTGATCTGGCTTCGGGATATCATCAGATTCCGATTGCTGAGGAGGACATCCGTAAGGCAGCCTTCAGATCAAGATATGGGCATTATGAGTTTGTAGTCATGCCCTTGGGATTGACTAATTATCCTACAGCCTTCATGAAACTGATGAATAACATCTTCAGAGACTGCCTGGATGAATTTGTTATAGTTTTCATAGACAACATCTTGATCTACTCAAAGAATCAGGATGAGCATAAGGCACATTTGAGAACAGTCTTGGATAGAGTGCGGGAACATAAGTTGTTTGCCAAACTCAGTAAATGTAGTTTTTGGCAAAAGGAAATTGGCTTCTTGGGCCATGTGGTCTCGGACAAGGGAGTGTCTGTGGACCAGGAAAAGATTAAGGCCATTGCAGACTGGCCTAGACCGAGGAACGCTACTGAGATCAGAAGTTTTCTGGGATTGGCTGGATATTACCGACGTTTTGTTAAAGGATTTGCTAGCATGGCACAACCGATGACAAAATTGACTGGGAAAGATGCTCAGTTTGTATGGATAGAAGACTGTTAAGCAAGCTTCTCCAAACTCAAGGAAATGTTGACGAGTACTCTTGTATTGGCTCTTCCTATGGACAATGAGCCATACGTTGTCTACACTGGTGCATCCAAAGTGGGACTTGGGTGTGTTCTGATGCAGCAAGGAAAGGTGATTGCCTATGCATCCAAACAGCTGCGGAAACACGAAGGAAACTATCCAACACACGACTTAGAAATGGCAGCAGTCGTGTTTGCACTCAAGATATGGCGATCTTACCTTTATGGGGCAAGGGTTCAAGTATTCACGGATCATAAGAGCTTGAAGTACATCTTCACTCAACCGGAACTGAATCTGAGACAGAGACGATGGATGGAACTGGTTACGGATTATGACTTGGATATTGCCTACCATCCAAGAAAGGCAAACCTAGATGCTGATGCCTTAAGCAAAAAGAGGGTGGCTTCGGCTTCAGAGAAAGATATGGAATAACTGGTCCATATGGTGGGCACATTAAGATTGACTGCCTTGACCGATGAAGTGGAACCATTGGGTCTTGGTGCAGCAGATCAAGCGGACTTGTTGTCCATAGTTCAAATTGCCCAAGCAAAAGATGAGGATCTGATCAAAGCTTCTAAGAATGAGAAGACAAAGTATCAGACTTCAAACAATGGAACGATTCTGGTTAATGGTCGAATGTGTGTTCCCAGTGATCAACGATTGCGTGAAGAGATCCTTAAGGAAGCACATCAGTCAAAGTTTTTGATACATCCAGGAACAACTAAGATGTATCGAGACTTGAAAAGGTATTATCACTGGGTTGGAATGAAATATGACGTTGCTAAGTGGATAGCTGGGTCCCCAACCTGTCAAATGGTTAAGGCAGAGAATCTAGTTCCAAGTGGACTACTTCAGAGCTTACCCATGCCAGCTTGGAAATGGGATATGATCACAATGGACTTTGTGACTGGCTTGCAATGAGGGATGGCAAGGACGCTATTTGGGTGACAGTAGACAGACTGACTAAATCAGGACACTTCTTGGCAATCAACAAGTCTGACAATGCTGCAGTGTTAACCAAGTTATATGTGGAGCAGATTGTTCGACTTCATGGAGTTCCGGTAAGCATAGTGTCAGACCGAGACTCCAAATTTAACTCAGCCTTTTGGAGGGAAATGCAGAAATCAATGGGGACAAAAGTGCATATGAACACAGCGTACCATCCTCAAACGGATGGACAGTCTGAGAGGACAATCCGAACACTAAAAGAGTTACTGCGAGCTTGTGTTCTGGATTGGGGAGATAAATGGGATCAGTACTTGCATTTGGCCGAGTTCTCTTACGACAACAACTATCATGCAAGCACCGGAATGTCTCCTTAAGAAGCATTGTATGGTCGACCTTGCAAAACACCACTATGCTGGACCCAAGTGGGGGAGCGCAGCATATTCGGGCAAGATTTTGTGGAAGAGACAACTGAAAGAATCCGAGTTTTGAAACTGAAAATGAAAGAGTCTCAAGATAGACATAAAAGCTATGCAGACAGACGCAGAAAAGAGCTTGAGTTAGAATTTGGGGATGTAGTGTACCTCAAGACCGTCACTTATAAAGGCAAGGATCGAGCATCCAAGAATGCCAAACTTATCCCAAGATACATGGGACCATACAAGATCTTGGAAAGGATTGGAAAGGTTGCCTATAAGTTGGAATTGCCTACATCAATGGCTCAGTTCCAAAACATGTTCGATGTATCTATGCTAAGGAAATGCATAAGTGATCGGGATAGTGTGGTTTCAGAACCACCATCTGACCTGAGAGAAAACCTTACTTTAGAAGGAAGACCATTCCAGATCACTGGCAGGAAAACTAAGCCAGAGGGCAGGAAGAATGTCAGGATGATCCAAGTTGTTTGGGACTGTGATGGTGAAGTAGAAACGACATGGGAACTAAAAGCAAGAATGAGAGCTGAGTTTCCCAAGATGTTCGATAAACTAAAGGAAAACCCTTCAAGAAAGACTCGAGGATGAGTCTGAGCCAAGTGGGGGAGACTTGTAACACCCGTGTTCCGAGTATCAAAGCTGGGATGATCCGAGGATTGATTGGCTGCACTGTGAGACGTATTGAATGAGTTGGATGATGCTTGAAAGAGCTGGCCAAAGTTTTAAATGGGCTTTACGTGGGTGGATATGAGCTGGATTAAAGTTCGGGTAGTAGCGGATAGAGTGAACCCATAGTCTGGATAAAGCTAGGATCAGATCTGCTTGGAGCCAACTAAGCTCCGTCACTCGTTCTTACGCTCGGGTTATAGCTAAGTAATTTTGTTTGTCAACTTTGGAAGTGTTCGGACAGCTTAAGGAAACAAGCAGAATTTTCAGACAGCAATGGTCGGATCCGGACAAGTGTTGTCGGATTCGGACAGGACGGTTGAGCTGGTCAGCTGGACAACGATAGTCGGAAATCCGACAAAACGGTTAAGAATATTGGACTGAGCTGAATGAGCTGATTTGGGTAGTAACGGTTAGATGCAGACAAGTTTGGTCGGATTCAGACAAGGCTGGTCCGATTCAGACAAACTGGTTAAACTTGTTGGCTGGGACAGTCTATTTGAGCTGGAATCCGTGCCTAAGTCATTTGGGCTGGAACGGTTATCAAACAGAAAGGGTAAAACTCGCGCTGGGAAGGCAAAAGACCGCGGGGTGACGGTTATTGCTTTTTTGCCGAAGGGAAAAGTGCGGGAACGGTTACTTGGGCGGTTCTGCGGGTGTAAACTGCTCATTTAATCGTCTCCTTAAGCCTTTTTCTCCATTTTTCTTCACGAAAATCTAAGAATAAGAGAGAGAAAACTCAAAGAGATAAAAAGTGCGATCAAGAGAGAAAGTTCGAGATTTTGCCGGATCGATCAAGTATGTGCTAGTACGATCCTCTGTTGGGTGATTCCAACTGTCAAGCGTTTGTGAGACCGAAAAGAACTGCACAAGAGGTGTCATAAAGACCAAATCAAATTGTATCATACCGACTCTAAAGACAAAGGTGAGTGTGTGACCGTAGCATTACCGTACTAAATCGTAGTCTGAATGTTAGGAGTTGTTCTGTGTACTGATTGCTTGTCTAATTTGAATTATCTGCACTGGTCTGGCTTGATCGAGTGATCAGATCCTTCCATTGATGCATCTGGTAAGATCATGCGCCTAGAGCCGAATGGCCTGCTAGGGCTTGACTGAATCTGATTGCACTTTGGCTTGGATTGGTTATGTCGATCAAGTAACTGACTTGATGATGAGCATGTCCGATTATTTAACTGATTGTTTAGACTCGATTGCTTTACTTTGGCTAAGTGGGACGGGATGACCGCTCTCACTAAGCATTTGTTGCTTATGCCTCCTTTGTTTTGGATGCAGATCAGGATCAGACCCGTAAGGGTAAAGACATAGCTTGACTGTGGGACTAAGGCACGAAGGAAGGATGGTGGATTTGGGTAGATATAGGACGAGATTGACTTGTAATAGCTTATAGCAAGCTCACTTGTTAACTCGAACCTCTGTTTATCTATGTAAATCTTATTATGCTTTACGACTTGTCTAAAAACAAACTTAAAATCTGGAAAATAATTCTAAGTCAATAAAACTTGGAAACTGGCCTAAGTCTGATCGAGGAAGTCGGTTCAGAGTCGTACTGATGGTGCAAAAAAATGGTTCGGGTCCCTTCAATTATCCCATGGCCTTACCCAAGGGTCCACCAGGCCCTAACCACCATGGCTGGACCACCCGGCCCGCCACACCGGCCCGGACCCGAACCAACTGCCCAATACCCGAACACTCCGTCCAGCTGAGTTGAGCTAATCCCCAGCTGGTCCAGCTGAGTGAGATGGTAGCTCAGCTGGATGAGCTGACCTAAGTAGTGTTGAGCTAGGCTGAGCTTGGTCAAGCTACGTTTATCTGGTCGAGCTAGCCGTTTACTTCGTCCAACTGCCAAAACACTCGTCTAGCTCCTTTAACTCATTTTTTTCCTCTCATTGGTTAAGTCCTTATATACTTAACCCTATCCTTACCATGGAACGCCTGCATCTTGATCATAGTGATCTTCAGCTTGTTTCCTTGAACCATGGTCAGTCACATGATCCTTATTCAGGATTGGGGATGCTACAGATATGGCTAACCCATATTACGACGAATCTTATACAGAAGAAGACGCAATCAAGTAATATGCTCTTGAATTAGAGGAAGATGGAAATTTCAGAGGATCTAATGAAATATGGATCGCGACATCGATCGACAATGAACCTATTCCATCAATCGATGATGAACCTATACCATCGATCGATGCTAATCTGGAAGAATACAATGTAGATCATGGTTATATCATACCATATGAGTTCAGAATTATAATGGATCCATAAGGATATGCACGAGCAAAGAATGGATGAATTCTCAACGTATCTAAGGAAGATGTAGCAGACATACTCGCAAGGGTCCAATGGATCAGGTTACCTCTTCAGACAACAATAACATGAAAACCGTACAGATAAAAACTTAGCATCGATCAACAAACCACTGCTGCAGTCGATTGACACTCACCTTACAGAGGACTTCTGACACAGGGTGTATTTATTGCTCTAGCAGGGTATAAATATCTTAAACAATTAACTGTCTAATTAACTCTTAATCCTAACACACAAAACAATACTCTTGCCAAGAGAGATCAAGTGTAGTACTTAGGGACCGAATCCACAGAGAACAATGGCACACAATATATTTCTTATTTCTAAAGATTAAGCTAGGTGATTATATATATTGGTAACAGGTAATCGGTGTAAGGGAATATCTTTATTGGAAGGTGTAGATGCAATATGGAAATATGCTAATAGTGTAAATATGGAAATATGATAATAGACTAACTAGATGCAAATGTAAATATATTAGATCTAGGGTTTTCAACCTCAATGATTATAGGGAATAAGAAGAACGGATATGTAAATATTCTAGAACTCAAATAATAACTATTTTGACCCTATTAACTCCAACTCTCGTATGCGAGCAAAAGGAAAGACCATCGATCAACGGCTAAGCCAGATGTCGATCGATGATGAAATCAGAAGGAAGTTTGAACGAGATTTGATATGTTCACAAAGCTAATTAGACCAGCTCTCGAATGCGCCTAGCAACCTAGTTTAATGTAGTCTGTTCTGGCACATAACCTACTCTCATAGTCGTCCACGTCCTACTTCGAGATCATAGTTAGCTACTCTAGAATGCAAGCAATAGGCACAATTCATTTGATGGATATTAACTTAACCTTGCAATCTTACTTTTGGGCTAATCCATGATTGCTATTATTCAACCCTAAATCTAGTTGATAACTACTCAGACATAATCAAAGTAAGAATAATAATCTGAATATAATGCATAGATAAAATGTTGGGGTTCCAATACAAATATCCCTAAGGAGTTATGAATCTTCTCCCCTAAATAAATCCTAAAACTATAATGGAGTGCTGGTGCACACACACGCACACACTTGCCACCACACACTTGCCACCCACACTCTGGTGTCATACATAGAGTATAAATATAAAACCCTAAAATCTAGGTCAAAACTCGTTCAGGGGTAATCTTGTAATCTTGTTTCTTGTCTCTAACTAGGACTTGAAATCGGCTGTTTGCGAATTGGTCATCATTCGATGTCAAGTGTTTAACATCGATCGATGTCAAGTGTTTAACATCGATCGATACTGGTCATGTAAAATCGGTCGACGACAAGGTAGTGTCGTCGATCGACATCAATCTTGTACTTTGACTCTCTCAATGATCAGCTACGTATTATTCTCCTCTAAATGCTCCAAAAGCTTCAAGTATCTCCATATATTCCAAAACATACCTGGACCTGTAAAGACCTTATAACATAGCTTAGACCCACATAATAGAGCTATAACATGGCCTAAAGGCTATATCAACTCCCCCCCAGACTTAACTTTTTGCTTGTCCTCAAGCAAACAAGCCTGCGAAAGATGTTTTAAAAAGCGAAGACTCACATAATGTCTAAGTATAACTGTCACCTTACTTTGTTGCAGCCACATCCTATCAAGTCAATCATAGAGAAACCTTATATACCCTATCCTAGTATAGCAACCAATTCCATTCTACCAAAAACTTAGCGAATACTAGTCTGACTCGCTCCTCTACTGATTTCATTTCTTTGCATAAAATAAAATTGCATGCTTTACCGAGTATCGATCAAAGGATATTTGGACTCTTACATCTGCAAGTATCTGAACACACAGGTAGTCTTCTCTGGTTCCTTTCCTCTCTCTCTCTCTCTCTCTTCTCACTTCTTCTCAGTCAATGTCTCCCTTCTTTTGAGAGTTTTATTTTTTTAATTGGCTGGGATATTTGGATAGTCTTCCATGAATCATGCCCTAATGGATTTTGACACTAGATCTTGTTCACTTCTTTTTGACCTTTATCTCTTTCTAGGATCATATGAATCAAGCATTAATGGTTGTAGCAACCAAATCATGTTCGACTCCTTTTTTATTAGAAGGGGAGAGAGAGGGGAATCAGAAGCACACAGACTTTTACCTTCCAGACTTGCAGAAAGAATCTGATCCAGTGTATACCAAATCCAAAGCAAGCAAATAATGTCAGGATAAGTGTTGGAAATCAGCTTTGGTTCCTTCAAAATTTCTAAGCAAGTGTGATATAGTGGCGGGATGATCCACTTCGGTATCTCTAGTAATCTCTGGAAACAACCTTCTAAGAATGGTACTAAAGTGTTGTTAGTCAATAATAAATCTTGATCATAGTCCTCTTCTTGACTCAATATTTTTTTTGAAAAACTTACATATAGATAGGAAATAAAACTCAACAACAATAAAATAGCACTAGCGAACCTCCCCTAGTGTAATCTGCCCGGATTGGTTAGGAAAAATCAAATCATAAGTAAATAGCTTAAGTATAGAACTCGATACCTCTGTCTGTAAAAGAGTGTCGATATGGTAGGCAGGTTTGGTTGATCGATGGTCGCGATCCATTGTCGACCGATGGTGCCTCTATGGTGTCAATCGATGGAAACTCCAATAGTTTGTAAAAACAGAGTAAAACTCGAAAATAAGTAGTAATATAAGTAAAAACTAAATAAAAACTTACTAAACAGTAGGTTGCCTCCCACTCAGCGCTTGGTTATAGTCTTAAGCTCGACGTATTGAACTTTCTGACTAGAATGGAGGTGGATCAACACTTGGAAAACAAGTGTCTACATCTTCCTTTCTCTTCTGAAACCATGTACCGATGAAGTTTCTCATTGCTTCATCTCCTCTGGCTTTCTCATTCTTTATGATCTCCTTAGTGATCTCCACTGAATGCATTCTCGTTTGTAGATTCTCAATACTGCGCTGTATCATTCTAAGTCTGGCAGCTGTAGTCTCTGATATATCCTCCAATTTCTGAGAAATATCTTCTTTCATCAGACTCTGAGAAAAAGCAATCTCATTGAACATGTCTTCTAATTGTTTTTCTGCTGCGCACTTTTGTCTGTCAAAATCAGTATCGATCGATGGCATGATGTTGCCGTCGATCGATGTCACTCTATCTGGTCCACTCACATGCTGTCTTTGAACAATATCCAAATCTTTCTTCATCTCATCCATGGGTGTAGTAAAACCGGTGATGCACTTATCAATAGGATAGTAGACATCATCAAGCCTCCTGTAGAAATCATCTAATGACATCTCTTGAGCTTTGTAGATCTCATTCACAATATCGTCAATCTTTGTTCTGCTGTATTTCTTTTGTTTCTGTCTAGACATAACGATGTTTGTTGAATGTTCAGGTAAACATATGTAGCTGTACTCAAACATAGTAGCTCTCTCTAGAAATGTCCTGATATCTTCTTCTTGCACATTCACAATTCTTATGTCTATAGCTCGTGCATTAACATTACCATTCTCATCTATGTAGATGCCATACTCATCTTTCTTTTCCCAATAGAAAATTATTTTGCCATCAGCATCATAAGCTCTTGTTCCATACTCTACGCGATTGTCTATCAGTAAGGGATTTATCCAACCGATCGGTCTTGGATTTTATGAACTAAAGGGGTTAGATGTACAAAACTCATGGACTCCTGGAATAATGGTATCGATCAATGCATGCTTCTTATTGTTTATCGATGTTTGATTTTGGATAGGCTCATGCTTCTGCTCCTTGTTGTCGATCGATGTCGGTACCTGTGCGTCGATCGATGGCCGTTGCTGTTATCCAAATAAATTTCCTGATCCGTTAGCCATAGCAAGGGCGTCTGCTACATCTTCCTTAAGTAGATTTAGAATTCTCCCATAAAGATCTCGTGCATGTCCTTCTGTATCCCTGAAAATTTAAACTCATCTGGTCTGAGATAGCCATCTTCTTTGTCTTCTTCTCCAAGTAATTGTTCTGGTTTTGGTTTGATGTCGTTCGATGGCCAAGATATGCCGACGATCGATGCTCGAGTACCCACTCTCGTGTTCATTACCCAACCAGCTTCTTCCAATGCCAGGCCGTGAGACTCAATCATTTCTTCCTCTCTGTAATCTGCATAGTATTCTTCGTAAGCTCTACCGTATCCTTGGCATGCCGGATTGGTGTCGATCGATGGTGTATGTTGACTGTCGATCGATGCTCGATAATCAGACTGGTGGGCAAAAAGGTTTCCAGCTCCATTAGCCATTGCAAGTATATCTGGCACATCTTCCTTCGTGACATGTAGAATTCTACCATCCATAGCTCTTGCATGACCATCTGGATCTCTCATAATACGAAACTCATCTGGTTGTAGATAACCATATTCCCTTTCGTGTTCTGTAGTTGAGTCTTGTTCGATTTCTGCTTCATCCCCAGTATCGATCGATGGCGTATGTTTACCGTCGATCGATGTCGATTTCCCAAGTTGAAGGGAAACATGAAAAACACCAGCCTCTTGCATAGCAACCCTTAGGTATTCAATTATCTCTTCATCTTTTTATTCTTCGTCGTACTCGAGGTAGGTTGTGTTGTAATCGAAATCTCCATGGTAGGTGTTGACTTGTTTGGATGTTTGAGTGTCAATCGATGGGTTTAGTTGGGTATCGATCGAAGGGTTGGGTTGGGTATCGATTGATGCTCCTTCTTCTGATTCCTCATCGAACTCGTAATCGTAGAAGCATGTGGCCACAAGCTCTGCATCATTGCACAATTTCGTGACGGTAGATTTATTCTTATAAATTTCATAATACACATTATGATCAATCAAGGAAATGCACAACATGCTTGTCTTCATGTCACAGATAGCTCTTACGGTGGCCATGAAAGCTCTTCCAAGTAACACAGAAGAGTTCCAATTGTTATGTATATCCATCACATGGAAGTCTATCGGGGCTAAGCCGTTCTGAATTTGCAGTGGGACATCTCTACAAATACCCCATGAATCTACCCTAGAGCAATAAAAAAAATGAAAGAATCACTGGAGGGCTTCACTCTCAGGTTCAACTTCCTACCATAGCTCTGGGTATGATGCTCACTGATGATACAGTGTCACAAAGGGCGTTGGGAAACTCGTGGCTTTTGATCAGACATGGCACCACAAAATATCCAAGATCACTTCTCTTCTTCAGAATGATCCTTGGCTTTTTCCTAGGATGACCCTCGGTAGCCTTATCAACCATCATAGGTTCTGATGTATCCATCTTCTTCTTTGGAGTTGTCGTATTCGTGACCTTTGGTTGATGAAGTTGTTTTGTTACTAGGTACCATCGATTGATTTTACGATCTCTGCGTCGAGCGATGCTCGAAGATTTTCCCGATTCTGCCAACTCAACAGGGACCGTCGATCGATTTTCAGTATCTTGTGTCAATTGATTCCTTTGCGAACTGCCTAATGAACTCGGATTTCCTATACGAAACCCTTCCTCTTGTGGCATTTCTTTCTTGACGTCTACCCAAAAATCATCATCAATCACAGCATTCACGTGATGTTCATGTCCAGATTCTTCCTTCTCCCTAACCATAGCCTCGTATCTCCTAAGGGCTTCACTCGTCTGAGTTACTTGATTTCCTATCCCCCACACGGGTGTCGAGATCTTTGATCTTTGTGTTTAGGTTGAGGTACAAGAAATTTAACTTCTCATTGAAATCAACAGTCATCTTATGTTGTCCCTCCAGTACTTTGTCAAACATAAATTCGACCCATGGTCTTCTGATTGGCTTCGAAATCTCCATGCCTCTAGCAGCTTGGGCTTTAGCTTCAGCTTGAGCTAATCCAGTGTCTGCTTTTGTTTATGCTTTTGTATCAAGGATTACAGCCCCTTGATTGTCTATCTTTTGACTAGCTGCATTACGCAGATGACCGTTGAGGTCATGCAAGTCTCAATTATTATTATGAACTACTACTATAGTCGCAACCATCTGAACTCATCTGCTGTCGTCGATCGACGCGGGTGAGATGCTGTTGACTGATGCTGAGTGATCAATGTCAGTCGATGCTAGATTTCTGATGTGGCTGATGCTGTCCGTAAAGAAGTGTCGGTCGACGCTGAGTAGATTCCGTCGATCGATGCTTGTCGCCTTTCCTTGCGGATTGTACCTTTGAGTTTCTGTGGGTCTGAGAATAGTAATTTTTGTCCTTTATTGTTCCTGGTACTCTTTTGTATGCACCAGAAAAACAAAGAAAAAAGAAAAATCAGTAACTTGATAGTAAAAAAAAAACTAGACTAAACCATAGAAATTAAATCTAATGGCGATCAATGTTCCCCGGCAACAGCGCCAAATTTGACACATGGTGTGTTTATTGCTCTAGCGGGGCATAAATATCCTAAACAATTAACTGTAAAATTAACTCTTAATCCTAACACACAAAACAATACTCTTGCCAAGAGAGATCAGGTGTAGTACTTAGGGATCGAATCCACAGAGAACAATGGCACACAATAGATTTCTTATTCTTAAAGATTAAGCTAGGTGATTATATATATTGGTATCACATAATCGGTCTAAGGAAATATTCCTTATTGGAAGGTGTAGATGCAATATGGAAATATGCTAATAATGTAAATATGGAAATATGATAATAGATTAACTAAATGCAAATGTAAATATGCTAGATCTAGGGTTTTCAAGATCCATGAAATATAGGGAATAAGAAGCACGGGTATGTAAATATTCTAGAACTCAAATATTAATTATTCTGACCCTTTTAACTCAAACTCTCGTATGCGAACAAAAAGAAAAAACATCGATTGACGGCTAAGGCCTAGTGTCGATCGACTGTGAAATCAAAAGGAAGTGGGAACGAGATTTGATATATTCACCAAGCTAATTAGACCAGCTCTCGCATGCGCCTAGCAACCTAGTTCAATGGAGTTTATTCTGGCACAAAACCTACTCTCGTAGTCGTCCATGTCCTACTTTCGAGATTCTAGTTAGCTACTCTAGAATGCAAGCATTAAGTACAACTCAATTGATGGGTATTAACTTAACCTATAAATCCAAATTTTGGGCTAATCCATGATTGCTATCATTCAACCCTAAATCTAGTTGATAACTACTCAGACATATCAAAGTAAGAATAATAATTTGGATATGATGCATAGAAAAATATTAGGGTTCCAATACAAATCTCCCTAAGGAGTTATGAATTTTCTCCCCTAAATAAATCCCAAAACTATAATGGAGTGCTGGTGCACACACACGCACACACTTGCCACCACACACTTGCCACCCACACTATGGTGTCATACATAGAGTATAAATATAAAACCCTATAATCTAGTTCAAAACTCGTCCAAGGGTAATCATGTAATCTTGTGTTTTGTCTCTTACTTGGGCTTGAAATCGGTTGTCTGTGAATTGGTCATCGATCGATGTCAAGTGTTTAACATCGATCGATCGTGGTCATGTAACATCGGTCGACGCCAAGGTAGTGTCATCGATCGACATCAGCCTTGTACTTTGATCTCTCAATGATCAGCTACGGATTGTTCTCCTCTAAACGCTCCAAAAGCTCCAAGTATCTCCATATATCTCCAAAACGTACCTAGACCTGTAAAGACCTTAAAATATAGCCTAGACACACATAATAGACCCTAAATAGAGCCTATAACATGGCCTAAAACTGGTAATAAATAGGCTATATCAACTTCGCCGGTTACAGATCAGAATCTGAAGTGTTTGATCTAGAGAATTCTGATTATGGGGAAGAAAGAGGTGAGTATGGCATCTACAAAGATAAATATGACAATGCACGAGCTATAAATGGCTGAATCATCAACGTGTCAAAGGAAGACATCAAAGACATTATTAAGAGAGCAGCCATCATTGGACACACTCTTTTTTTGTTTGCCAGAGTATGCATAAAACTTTGATAGGACCATGCCAGAGACATAACCATACAGCAGAGAAGAAGTAGATGACATGGTACAAGGAATCTACATAGCCCATGAGATGTTGATGGATGACTACTACAAGAGGATTGATGAAATATATTACCCATCAAACAATAATATTAGCTGGTTAACTACGTGCAAGGAGGATATGAAGCAAAAGATGGACTCTACTCATCAGGTGATTCAGAGACAACACGCGAATCAAGCAGATGAATCACAAATCGATCGACGGACTAGCTCGATTCTTCACACGGACCATATAGATAGAAGCTGGTAACTGATAAGCTTCTAGAAGATAAACTTGATGGAGTTTATGTGTCTAAAGACATGATGATAGAAGTAAGAACAATTTACTTGAGCCAATTAATCCTAAGATCTAGGTTTAAGGTGATTAGTTTTAATTCTAGCAATAAGAACAATTTAGATGAAGAACTAGTTAAATATCCTTAATAGCAATACAAAATCACCAATTCATAGACTACCTTTGAAGAACCCTAAATCTAACAGTTGAGCTACTCATACATGATTATAAAGAACATAATTAAAATCTTAATAAATTGCATATAAGAATTTGAGTAAAGAAACAGGGAGTTCAAGGTCTTCTTAATCAATGATAAGCACATATCTCTCCAATCCTAGCTCTCTCTCTCTCTCTCTCTCTCTCTCTCTCTCTCTTTCTCTCTCTCTCTCTCTCTATGGAGTAACAATGGTGTTTTTGTTGTAAAAGAGGTGTGTAAAGACTTCGGGTTATAAAAATGATAGAAACCCTATAAATAGTGTAAAATGCGGCCAGGGACTTATCTTGCAAAATTGAAACTTTTGGGTAAGCTTTGTAATTTCTTAAAATCATCATAAAATCCTAGGAGTCTTTGCCATCGATCCATGGCTATGAGTCGGCGTCAACCAATGGTAAATGATAAAAACAGTTTCCGACTTCTGGTTTTCAGGAGAGCTTCTTCAAAGCTCTAAAATGATCAAAAGATCCAAGTTCGTCCAATAAGTACGTAGACCTGTAAAGACTCTAAAATAACTCCAAATACATAAAATACTCTATATATTATATATCATGGGGAAAATAGGTAAAATCCATGACATATCAACTCCCCGAGACTTATTCTTTTGCTTGTCCTCAAACGAAACAAAGGTAAACATGTGGAAAATGTTGAAAAGCAGGGACTTACAAAATCTCTAGCTTATCATTATTACATTTACTATGTTGCAGCCATATCAAATAAGTGTCAGTCTTAGAGAAACTTTATATACCTTATCCTAGTATAGCATTTAAATCCAAATCCATTCTACCAACGACTTAGCAAATACTAGATTGACTCACCCCTCTACTATCCTTATTTATTGCATAAAATAAAAGTGTGGACTTTATTTTGGGGGTATCAATCAGAGGACACATGGGTTTTTCCCTGCAATTATCGGAACACACATGTAGTTTACTCTGATCTCTTTCTTCCCTCTTTCTCTCTTCTCTGAATCTTTGCATATATTATTTTTTATAAGTCCAATGAATCAATGATGCTGATACATTCCATCTTGTTCATCTTTCTTTTTTTTCTCTTTTTTTTTGACAAAGTGTAGGCGAATAATGGGGTCACAAGTAATTTACCTATCCCTCGCTTCCACAGTGTGTGATCGTTCCTTTCTGAATTAGAATAATGGGGTCACATATAATTATCTACCCCTCTGCATCTTTCAGGAAATCATCTCAAGCTTTTATTTTTATAGATGCCGAAGAGAGAGGGAGAAAGGAATCAGAAGCACACAGACTTTTACCTTCCAGACTTGCAAAAGGAATCCGATCCGATGTATGCCAAACCCCAAAGCAAGCAAATAAGTCAAATTAGGTTGGAGGTTAGCTTTGGTTCCTTCAAAATTTCTAACCAAATGTGATATAGTGGCATGATGATCCACTTTGGTATTTCTAGTACTCTCTGCAATCAACAAATCTATATTTGTGCTATAGAATGGTTAGATAATAAGTAAAAGTTTAAATCTGATCATAGTTTCTTTCTTGGCTCAATAATTTTTTTATAAAATCATGTAATATAGATATCAATAATTGTAACTACCTCCCCTAGACTTAAGTAACACTATCCCTAGTGTTAGTTAGTCAAATTTTGGCTAAATAAATAAACAAAAACGAAATAAAATTTGCTAAGTAGGTGAGAATATCATACCTCTCTGTCGAGATCGTCGATCGACGCTACTTTGTAGCTGTCGATCGATGCTGGTTCGACAGAACAATTTTTCTCTCTGTTTGAACGAGTCATGTGGTCTAATTCATCAAAATATTATCAGTCAGCCTGGTTAACACTGTTAGACACTCATCGCACGTTAGTAATGAGATAGATAATGTCTCAAGTCATAGCAAAATAAAGTAAAATAAGTTCGAACATAAATCCTGAAAAAAAAATGTAAGTAGCTAAAAGATAGAAAGATAAGGACTAGTCCTCATCAGAATCATCATCAGTGTCATTCTATGAGTCATGTGTGGGTCCTGCTGCAGGTGCTGGTGAATTGGATTTGAGATCGCCGAAATCGGTTGAGGGACCAGAAATATTTTAGTGTTTGTGTTTTAAGATGTTTTCGGATATATGAAGTGTTGAGTTATAAGGGTGCGAGGATCAACAAAGGCCGTCTATCGACGCACATGGCTTGTCATCGATCGATGCCTTTTATATAATTTTCACTTTTAAAACTAATTTTTTACTCTATTTTAATAACTCCTAAAAATAATTTTAAAGCTATAGAATTAAAAAAAACTTATTAAATTATATATTATTATTATTATTTTATTTTTATTTTTATTTTTATTTTTTTGGGGGTGGGTTGTTTTCCACTCAGCACTTGTTTAAGTTCACTAGCTTGACAGAACGTTAGATTAATCGGCCATTGGTATAACCAAATGCACGGTCTGAGAGTGTGGGATTTCCTCTTTTGCCCAGTAGTGTTTCACTCTTTGTCCATTTACTGTGAACTCTTCGCTTTTTGAGTTTATGAGTACAATATCTCAATATGGTGTGACTTCTTTGATAGTAAAGGGTCCTGACCAACGAGAAAATAATTTCCCAGGAAATAACGTTAGACGGGAGTGGTACAAAAGTACCTGGTCATTAGGTTCGCAATGCCTTGATATGATTTTTTAATCATGATAAGCTTTTGTTCTTTCCTTGTACAATTTTGAGTTCTCATAATTGTGATATTTGATCTCGTCCAACTCGTTAAGTTGTATTAGCCTCCTTTCTGCAGCTAGTTTTGCATCAAAACTTATCATCTTTGTCCCCCAAGCTGCTTTGTGTTCTAGTTCTAGCGGGAGATGACAAGCTTTCCCATAAAGTAAATGAAACAGGGTAGTTCTAAGTGGTTTTTAAACGCAGTCCGGTAAGCCCAAAGTGCGTCATCCAACCTTGTAGACCAATCCTTACGGGTCAATCCTACCGTTTTTTCTAAAATTTCTTTGATTTGGCGGTTAGAAACTTCTACTTGTCCGCTGGTGTGAGGATGGTAAGGTGTAGCAACTCAATGGTGGACTCTGTGTTTCTTTAGAAGTTTTTTCAAATACTTTGTTGATAAAGTGGGTACCTCTGTCACTTATAACTACTCGTGGGACTCTGAATCTAGGAAAGATGATGTTTTTGAAAAGCTAAACGACTACAGCAGCATCTTTTTCGGAGTTGCTATAGCTTCAACCCATTTCGATACATAGTCCACAGCAGCTAAAATGTATTTATTTCCGTTAAAAGAAGGAAAGGGACCCATAAAGTCTATACCCCAGCAATCAAATACTTCTACTTCAAGTACGAAGTTTTTCTCCATTTCATGTCTTTTGCTGATTTTTCCTCTTCTTTGGCAAGAGTCGCACTGTGCTATGTATGATTGAGCGTCTTTAAACATAGTCGGCCACCAAAACCCACCCTGGAGAATCTTTGATACTGTCTTGAAACTAGCAAAATGCCTAGCATAATCTGATCCATGATAGTGATATATAATGTCTAGGACTTCAACTTCTGCAACACATTGTCTGTATATGCTATTTGAACAGTGTTTATAGAGGTAAGGTTCGTCCCAGTAATATCTTCGGATTTCTCTTAGAAATTTCTTTTTTTTATATATCCTTTAAATACTTCTGGTTCTATGTCAGCCGCAATATAGTTCAATATGTCGACGTACCATGGTCTATCATTGATAGTCGTATTCAGTGCGCTCACCCCCGAGTTAAACTTTGATCTCCAGGAGAAACTTGGTTTAATTTTGAGGGTGTACAAGCAACTTTGATTGTAATTTTGATTCTAAACTTATTGGTTTCCGTGTCCATGTATGTCTGTCTATGGCGTCGATTGAATTTTCATTAGGAACGTCGATCGATGTTTCTTCAGATGCTAGAGATACATTTCTAATAAATGTTGAGTTTGCTTGGTAGACATTTTCGGTGGGCAAGAAATCGTCGATAAAACGTCATCATCTACTCTAATTCTCGAAAGGTGATCTGCAACTTTGTTTTCCACTCGTTTATTATCCTGGAAATCTATGTCAAATTCTTGTAGGAGTAGAATTCATCTTAAAAGTCGCGGTTTAGCATATTTATTTTGCATTAAGTACTTCAAAGCAGCGTGGTCGGTGTCGACAACTACTTTTGAACCAACTAGATAGGAACGAGATTTTTTAAAAGCAAACACCACAGCCAATAACTATTTTTCCATTGTTACATAATTCCTTTGTGCATCGTAGAGAATTCTACTAGCGTAGTATATGGTGTGTAGGTTTTTTTTGTCCTTTTTCTGCCCAAGTACTTTGCCTACTGCGAAATCATCGGCGTGGCACATTATTTGAAAAGGAAAATCCCAATTTGGTGCTTGTACAATTGGGCTAGTAAAGAGGACTGATTTGATTTTCTTGAAAGCTTTTAGATATTCAGGTGTGAAATCGAATTTGTCTTCTTTGCATAGGAGGGTTGTAAGGGGTCTACCGATTTTGCTGAAATCCTTAATAAATCTCCTATAAAATCCGGCGTGTCCTAAAAAACTTCGAACGTCTTTTACGTTTGTGGGTGGTGGCAGACATGTCATCACTTCGATTTTTGCTCTATAACCTCTATACCGGCTGCTGAAATTTTTTTTTTTAAAACAATTCTGTCCTTGACCATGAAATGACATTTTTCCCAATTAAGGATTTGGTTTTTCTCCTCGCATCTGACGAACACTTTGTAGAGATTGTTAAGGCATGTTTTGAAATGTGGTCCTTATACGGATAAATCGTCCATGAAATCTTCAGTCATGTCTGTAAAAATAGACATCATGCATCTCTGGAATGTAGCAGGTGCGTTACAAAGGCCAAAGGGCATCCTGCGATATGCAAAATGTTCCGTATGAACATGTAAAAGAAGTCTTCTCTTGGTAATCCGGGTGAATGGGGATCTGGAAAAATCATGAATACCCATTGAGGAATCAGTAGTATTGATGGCTTGCGAGCCTTTCTAACATCTGATCAATAAAAGGTAAGGGGGAAATGATATTTTCTAGTGGCAGCATTCAGTTTCATGTAATCGATACACATCATGTGACCAGTTACAGTTCTCATTGGTATTAATTCATCCTTGTCATTTTTCACCACCTTGATTCCTCCTTCCTTAGGAACTACATGCACCGGACTAACCCAGTTGCTATCTGAAATTGGGTAAATGACACATGTTTCCCGAAGTTTCATAATTTTTTTTTACTACTTCTTTCAAGTTAGGATTTAGCATCCTCTGGTGTTCGATATATGATTTTGATTCGTCATCCAAGTATATCCTATCCATACATTAGTCTGGTGAAATTCCTGGAATGTCATCGAGGGAATATCCAATAGCCATGCAATATTTCCTCAGCTTACTCAGCAATATGGTGAGTTCCCCACCACTTAAGTTGGCGTTGACAATAGCAGGATAAGAATTATCATAAGAAAGCATATTTAAGTCCATCTGGAAGTTGTTTAAGCTCAAATTTTGGGGCTTTTTCTAAAGTCCAGTCATCGGATGCGGAATGGTGTCGAGTGATGGTCCCATTTGGGTATCGATCGATGGTAAACGAATAATCGTTATCAGTAATGTTGACATTCATTACTTCTTTTATTGCGTTAATTAATCACGCGCATTCATCCAATTGGTCATCCAATGCGAAAACGTCTCCTCTAGGGCCTGTAAGAGCTATGCCTGAGTCAAAACATATCTCCATAAACGATTCTTCGGCTATTTCAGAGAGTTGATCTGTATGGTAGGCATGACCGTCGATCAAAGGTTTCTTAATTATTTTCTCCATGTCAAAAACCATTGGTAGATTTCCAATGTGTAGACATATACGTCCTTCTCTGGCATCATTTATTGTTTCGGCTGTGGCCAGGAAGGGTCGACCTAGTATAAGGGGGTGTTTTGTTTTTTCCGTATATTAAACGATAAAGTTTATAGGTATGTGACACTCGTTTTTTCGTATAGGCATGTCTTCATGGATACCTTCCGGAGTCCTAGTGGATCTATCAGCTAAAACGAGGGTTATCCTGGTGAGTTTGAACTTATTGAACCCGAGGGCAATTGTTATAGAATAAGGCATTAGATTTACACTAGAGCCTAAGTCATAGAGAGATCACCATAATCTTTCATTTTGGATGTTGCAATATAGAACAAAACTGCCACGGTCCTGGAGTTTAATCGGAGTTCCTCCTCGGATAACAGAACTTACTTCCTCATATACCATCATGATGTTGTGCTCATCATGACATCACATCTTTGACTTATTTTTTTATTAGTGGCCAAATATTCATGGCATCGCTAAGTGGCATTTCGATGATTACCTTATCAAATGCTTTCTTGCATATAGCTCTGTCTAATTCTCGCTTCGCTTTCGTTTTATTTGTGGGAAAAGGGGTTTTAGCCTGGTAGACTCTAGTTTTCGCTGGTTTGGTAGATTTTGACAATTCAAGATCAGGAGGGCTGGATCGTCGATCAACGTTCCGTTTACGGCATCGATCGATGTTTTTATCAGCTCGTAATTCGGTCTCACCATCGCTTAAGTTGACTAGCGATTCTTCTAATCCTTCAGTGTTGTCAGATTACTATGCTTCTGGAAAAAAATGTTGTCTTCAGTCTCAAGTGATATTGGTTTTGGGTCTTCCCTCTCTTGCGCGACGGGGATCAAGTTGTTTTCTGATTTTCAACATAATGGCGCTGGTTTGGCGTCTAGGGTTAGTGTTAGTCTTTGCAGGCAGAAATCCTTCTTCTCTCCTTATAGATGCAGCGTTATGCACGACTTGGATGTCAATCCTCTTGATTTGTTCACTCAGCGTTTCGAACTTCTCCATTTATTTTGATTATATTAAATCTAATTTCTTGTTGACATCAGCGGCTACCTTACGATTTCCTATAAAATTTGATTCATTTTCGTCTTCATATTCATTTCTCTCATATTTACAGTTAATTTGTAGTTTCTAGTGAAGTTATTACTGTTAAGTATGAAGGGCCGGTCCTCGAAGCTCATCACATTGGTGAATTCTTGTTTGGGAGAGGTTTCTCCATTATTGACATATGCCTAAGATCAATCTCGTCTACCTAGAAGAGAAATTACTGATGCTAAAGAGATTTTAACTTCAATTAAGTGTCTCTCCTTTGCAGACGTTATTTGTTCAATGCTTTCAGCGTCGAAACTCTCAAAGGTTTTCCCTAAAGCTATGTTTTCGATTAACCTTTTAGCATCTTTGGGGTTTCAAGTACTGAAATTTCCTTCGCTGTCCGTGTCAAGCGTGGTTTGAAAATTTGGTTTCAACTCTTTAGAGAAGGTGTTAATGAGTTGGGGTTCTGAGAAGCCATGATGTGGTCATTATGATGGTACTCTTTAATCCTTGCCCAAGCGTTTTTGAAAGGTTCGTGAATTCCTTGAGTGAAAGTAGATATTTTTCTTCTTGTTTCCCAGTATCTTCCTTCGTCAAAGAAGTGGTTTATGAAAGCGCTCCTAATATCTTTCCAGCAAGTCATGGACCCTGGAGGTAATTGATCCAACCACCTCATGGCATCCCCCTCGAGGGATAAAGGAAAAAGCTTACAGCGATTATGATTGTCATTCACCATGTCTTCTAACTTCTCAATTTGATCATTCGTGTTCTCAGTAGAGGATCCACTAAAGGGTCCTGAGGTACCAGGACGATGAAAACGGGATTGAGTTCCAAACCCTTTGTACCAGGATTTCTTGGTAGTCTTATTGCGGATGTATTTGTTTAGGTCCTACTAGGATTGAAGAAATCTTTCATTGGCAATTGGCGTTATATCTCATTTAAAGTTTTTGTAATTTGGTTAGGGATTGAATCCTTCTCATCAATGAGTTTGTTTATTTCGTTGCATGCATGACCTTTTGGATCTTCTAGGACTAATTCCTCATTATTTTTATCAGAAAATAACAGAATATCGAAAGTAAGTTGCACAGAGGCGTTTTATTGATTGATAGAACAAAGCTACAAGATTTTCCGAAGAACAAAACGAGTAGAATCTAGCTAACAAAGAGAATCTCAGAACATAGATGGAGAAAGATCTAATTAAAGTTTCGAGTATTCAGTCGTCTATATTCTAAATTCTTCTAAGCTAACGGAGTTATTCTAGGTCTAAATCTTCGGATCCTCTGTGCCCTTAGCTTTAGCTCTTCTTATATATGACTTATGGGTCAGTTCCTTTTTCCTTTTTTTCCCCTATGACTTATGTGACTTGTATGGTAGGAATTGAGCATCTCTTTGGGGACAATTTTTAAGTTTCCCGAAAGTGCTGACCAAAGATTATGGATTTCTTTTATAATGATATTATCCTTGTGTCGGATGTACGAGAGCTATCCTTGCGAGATAACTTAGACTGTTTAGGACGTTGAGAGTTCGTTGTGATCAGCAACAAACTTATTGGTAGATATTACCGTTTTTGAGCATTCGCGTGTTTGAGAGGGTGTGTGTGTTTTATAGTCACGGGCGGACTGCTTTTAGGATAAATATTTTGTTTGGAAAGTTTTGATGAAAAAGGATTCCTCGTGCATTGGCGACGTCTCGCCAAGTCGAGGGTTCTATTTTTCGTATGTTGCATCTTGCAACAAGATTTTTTGCGGAAGGCCGTCGTTCTTTACATCGATTTTTGGGTGAAGGAAATTACGAGATTTGACGTTTTGATGGTAGAAGAATTTTGCGAGAAAAAATCGCGTTTTCTTTTAAAACTTTTTTTTTCAAAATATCGAGTACATGAGTGGGTATTTTCGACTTTTTGGGAGTATACGATTATATGTATACGTACCCACTCCCCCCCCCCTTTTAAATGAGAGGGGCAAGATGGGCTCATCCTGCGACGAATTGCCTATGTACCCTCTTCAGGGATCAAGTCGTCTTGTAATTCTGTTTGAAGTGTTGTCTAGTGGTAGTAATTCTTGAGGTGCATCGCCTTCTTTGAAACTATGGCTGCATACGTTGGAGTTGTAGTACTTTGCAGCCGCTTTCTGATAGTTCTGAATTCGTGTGAGGGCCTGGTCCCGATGTTCGTTGATTAGATCGAGTTTGTCATGCAACATTAGATTGTTTGAACTCTCTCATTCTGGGAGCAACCTTCTGCGTACTCCGGGAAATTAAACTTCCGCTAGGATCATACATTCTGCTTCGTATACGAGGGCGAATGGAATTTCGCCCGTTGTGCGTCTCGGAGTCGTGCAGTGCGACCATAGGACTCCCTCGAGTTCTTCTGCCCACCTGCCCTTTTTGGCGTCCAAACGTTTTTTAATCCATCAGCGATTGTCTTATTAGTAGTTTCGGCTTGGCCGTTGCATTGCGGGTATCTAGGGATTGATTTGGTCAGTCGTATCTTCCATTTTTTGCAGAAGGCATTGAATCTGGTAGAGATAAACTGAGATCTATTGTCCATTACGATTTCGTATGGGACCCCATGTCTACAGACGAATATTTTTCCATATGAAGCTTTTGACCTGGGCGTCTTTACTGCTTGCGTAGGAGTCTGCTACGACCCATTTTGAGAAAAATCCGTCAAGACCAGCAAGAACCATTTTTGATTTAACCTATGCATAGGTCCGACTATGTCCATCGACCATCCCTTGAATGGATACAGTACCGAGATCGATGAGAGGAGCTCCGCTGGTTGGTGAACAGTAGGGGCGTACCTCTGGCATTTTCACATTTTCACGCAAACGTTTCGCATCTTTGATCATCGTTGGCCAGTAATGTACGTGGCGTTTGATTTTGAATGCGAGGGACCTTCCACCAGAGTGATTTCCGCAATACCCATAATGGACCTCTTCCATTATCCTTCGTGCTTTCCTTCCTTCTACGCAGGTCATGAGCGGCCCAGAAAATATCCACTTGTAGAGTTCCTTGTCAACCAAGATGTATCGTGCGCATTGGGTCTAAAACTTTCAAGCCACCCATTTGTCTGTTGGTAGTTTACCGTCGGTGATGTATGCAAGGATTGTCTCTTTCCAAGGTTTGTCGAATCCGTTCTCGGATTGTTTAGAGTCTTGCATTGCCATGGTATCGAATTCATCGGCGTTGTCATCAGGTAAATCAATCAGGTTTATGACGATAGGGGGACTGATGCTAGGATGCTCTATAAATGCCACGGGAATCACCCTGCTCAGACCTGGATCCGAGATGGATGCTAAGGCGGCCAAGGCATCAGCCTGGGCGTTTTAGGCGCGAGTAATCTGGGTAAGAGAGAATTGATTGAAACTTTGAGCCAAGGTCTGAACAAGTTTTAAATAAGCCTCCATCATTTCGCCCCGTGCTTCATATTCTCCGCTGTATTGGTGTGCCACAAGTTGGCAATCACGGTAGGCGTGGATGTTGTGTATCTTTAGGCCATGGGCCAATCGCAAGCCCACGATCAGAGCTTCGTATTTGGCTTCGTTGTTTGAGGCGTGCAAAATTAGTCGGAATGACTGTCCAGCACTTCCCCAGTTGGTGAAGTGATTCTGATTCCGATTCTGGAGCCCTGTCTGGACGAGGATCCATCAACGTGGAGGGTCCAAGTCGAGTCGGGTTCTTGGTTAGTTATGCAGCCTGCAAGGAGTTCTACCAGGAAATCGGCGTGTACTTGAGATTTTCCGCAGGTCTTTGTTCGATACTCAATGCTGTATTCGCTTAGCTTGATTTCCCATTTTGCTAACCTTCCGAATTGACTGGGGCTATGAAAGATTGTGCGCAGCGGGAATGACGTGAGTACCATGATCGTATGGGATTGCAAATATGGTCTCAGCTTTCGTGCAGACATAACAACCGAAAGTGCCAGTTTTTTCATTATCAGGTAACACGTCTCTGCGTTGAGCAAAGTTTTGCTTACGTAAATGATGGGCTTTTGTTCGCCGCGTTCCTCTCGGATGAGAAGACCGCTTATGGCCGTGATCGATACTGCAATATACAGGAACAGTGGTTCCCCTTCTACGGGTTTTTTGAGTACCGGGGGATTGGCCATGTAGTGTTTCATCTATTAGAAAGCTTTCTCACACTCTTCGGTCCATTCAAATCTCTTGTTCTCTTTCAAATTTTCGTAGAAAGGTAAACACTTTTCCGTTGATCGTGAGATAAATCGGTTAAGCGCTGCGACCCTGCCGGTCAATCTCTGCACCTCTCGTTTCGTTCTCGGAGATGTCATCTCGATAAGAGCGGTGATTTTTTTTGGATTGGTGTTGATCCCGCGGTAGGTGACGAGATATCCCAGTAATTCTCCCGATGCTACCAAGAACCTGCACTTTGCGGGGTTCAGTTTCATATTGTGGAGGCTCAGCCTTTCAAAGCATTCTTGGAGGTGGGTGATATGGTCCTGCTCTTCGAGAGATTTTACGACCATATCGTCGATGTATACCTCCATTGTTTTTTCGAGCTGTTCTGAGAACATACAGTTGACTAGCTGTTGGTAGGTTGCGCCAGCGTTCTTAAGACTGAACGGCATTACCCTATTACAGTAAGTTCCATGGTCAGTTATGAACGTGGTTTTTTCTTCATTGTCAGGGTTCATTCTGATCTGATTGTACCCGGAGAAAGCATCCATGAAGGATAAACGTTTGTTCCCTGCCGTTGCTTTGATTAAGCGGTCGATGTGTGGCAGTGGAAAGCTATCCTTTGGGCATGCTTTGTTGAGATCGGTGAAATTGACGCAAACTCGTCACTTTCTGTTCTTCTTTTTGACAACGACTGGGTTGGCGAGCCAGTCGGGATACCTAACCTCCATTATGGATCCGGCTTTGAGGAGTTTCTCAACCTCGTTGTTAACTGCACCAGCGCGTTCTGGTCCCAACTTTCGTCTTTTTTGTTTAACGGGTTTGAAAGTTGGGTCGACTTTGAGTTCATGACATGTGATGTTGATGTCAATCCCTGACATATCTTCCATGGTCCACGCGAACGTATGCAAGTTCCTTTTCAGACAAGATATGAGCTCGATCTTCAAAGGCACGCTCAGGTTTGCGCCAATTTCAAGGCAGTGGTCCGGAAATGCTTTGTCTAGGCACACCGAGACGACAGGTTCCCAAATCGGCTCATGCTTTTTTCTAGAGCTTTGATCTCTCGCAACTGCCAAAAGATTTCATCTTGTTCTGGGGCATTGCCAACGACAGATGTTTTCTTTTTCTTTTTGGCGGAATCTCTGCTTTTTGCGTTTTGATTCCGTGGCAAAGCAGACTTGCGAAATTCTCCGATCTCCCAGATGGTCTCAATTCTGCGACGTGTTGGGAACGTGAGACACAGGTGGTATGTTGACGGGACAGCCTGCATTGAGCTCAGCCATGAACTTTCTACAATCGCGTTATATGATGTGGGTCGATTGATGATTAGGAACTCCACGATTTTTGTTATGCTGCCGGCTCTAACCGAGAGGTTGATTGTACCAAGAATCATGGTAGCCTCCCCCGAGAGCCCTACTACCAGGATTGGGTTTTCCGTGATTTCAGAAAGATCGATTTCCATTCTCTCGAGGGTGTTTTTGAAGATGATATCGGCCGAGCTTCCGGTGTCGGCCAATATACTTGCGAGATTAATATTCTGGACTGTCAGCTCCATAAAAAGGAGATTGTTGAGATGTTTGGCTGAGTCGGTTGTTTCTCTCTCCTTGAAGGAGATGACGTTGCCACCCGTTTGGTTAGGCATATCGTTTCTAAGTCGTTTGGTGATTTCTGAGTTAGAGAATCTGACCCCCACCTCTCCTTCTAGCGCCAAACTGTGAGAACCGAAATCCACACTGTCAACCTCCGTAAATTAAAGAAAAGCCAAGAGGGGACCCGACTTTCTCAGAGGTCCCGGATTATCTGCGTAAACACACAAAAACGAAGAAGAAAGAGATAACAAAATATCAAAAGTAAGTTGCACAGAGGCGTTTTATTGATTGTTAGAAACAAAGCTACAGGATTTTCCAAAGAACAAAATGAGTAGAATCTAGCTAACAAAGAGAATATCAAAACATAGATGGAGAAAGATCTAAGTAAAGTTTCGAGTATGCAGCCGTCTATATTCTAAATTCTTCTAAGCTAGCAGAGTTATTCTAGGTCTAAATCTCCGGATCCTTTGCGCCTCTAGCTTTAGCTCTTCTTATATATGCCTTCTGGGTTGGTTCCTTTTTCCTTTTTTGCCCCTAGGTCGAGTTTATCGCTTTGCGGAAATATTCTTTTTTATCTCGATCTTCATAATTATCTTGGAAACTTGACATTTATCTTCTGATTTCGCGAGATTTATCTTCTTCTGCGAGTAAAGATACACCATCATGACATTATTGGGCTCAATTTCGTATGAAATCGCAAGTTGGTCTTAGCCGTGTTCTAGGCCTCTTTGGGCCGTAGAAGACTTTAAACGTTTTTACAATTTTTTTAAAAGAACGTTTAATGATACGACGTCGCTTTAGCTAGAAAGTTCACACTTCTCGTATAGATTAGACAACTGTGGTGTTGAGTTAATTGTTGCCGTTTATACGATAACCATGAACTTTATTCGAGAAAATGAGTCTTTGCGGTTTTTGTCATAAAGTCCAAACAGTAACTCCGATCGAGACAAAATGAGAGGTGGATCTGCTGAGGTTCGACCGGGAGGCATAAGGTCCGGTCCATGTTCGGTCCAACTAGCCTTGGGGGCAAGTTGGGTTGGTCCAACTCGCTGAACGAGTGAGTTGGCTGTCATGCTTGGTCCAACTCGCCGAACGGGCGAGTTGGCCATCAGACTTGGTCCTACTCGCCGAACGAGCAAGTTGACCACCTTGCTTGGTCCAACTCGCCAAATGGGCGAGTTGGCCGTCATGCTTGATCCAACTCGCCGAACGGGCGAGTTGGCCATCAGACTTGGTCCAACTCGCCGAACGGGCAAGTTGACCACCTTGCTTGGTCCAACTTGCCCGTTCGGCGAGTTGGACTGGTCCAATTCGCTGAAAGGGCGAGTTGACCATCTTGCTTGGTCCAACTCGCCGAACGGGCGAGTTGACCACCTTGCTTGGTCTAACTTGCCCGTTCGGCGAGTTGGACTAGTCTAACTCGCCGAACAGGTGAGTTTACCATCTTGCTTGGTTCAACTCGCCGAATAGGCGTGTTGACCAT
This sequence comes from Moricandia moricandioides, assembly GCA_905132885.1. Classification (NCBI taxonomy): domain Eukaryota; kingdom Viridiplantae; phylum Streptophyta; class Magnoliopsida; order Brassicales; family Brassicaceae; genus Moricandia; species Moricandia moricandioides. Next base: position 84,893 of record CAJHQQ010000667.1, on the reverse strand, counting down.
CTTGCTTCGTTTAACTTGCCGAGCAGGCGAGTTTGCCATCGTGATTGGTCCAACTCACCAAATGGGCAAGTTGAACGGTCTGCCTATCCCAACTTGCCCATTCGGTGAGTTGGGCTGATCCGATTCGCTGAACGGGGGAATCGGACGGTCGAGACTTATGGTTGTTTTGTTGTTTCAATACTCAGGACCCTTTTGCTCGAGGACTCGCCGTATCAATCTTTTATCAAAATTTATATGAAACTTGATTTCGGTTTTTCCCACTCTTCTTTTCTTTAAAACATTGTCCCCTCTTTTCCAAAGGGGACGTCTTCCGGGAGTTTTCTGGCGTTGATTTCGTCGTAACAGATTTTGACCCCAACACATGCTTCCAGCTGATCAGTATCGATCGATGATGATGGAAGGGTGTTGCTTGATGGTTACGGACTTCCATCGATCGCTGCATTTTTCATGGCATCGATCATCGCTTGTCGTCCAGAGTATGTATTCTCTTCCAAAGGTACTTGTGTCATCAGGAAAAGGAAAAGAATTTAAATAGCAACAGAAAAATAAAAGTCTAGACTATATTATAAACTAAATCTAATGGTAATGGGAAAGAGTCTCCGACAACAGTGCCAAATTTTATACGTGCTCAAATTACCCTAGAGCTACTGATTACTCTCTCAAATAAGAGGTTCATCTATAGACTTAGGGATTGAATCCACAGAGACTCTAAGATTACACAATAGATTTATTGTTTTGTAATAAAGTTAGACAAAGATTGATAAGCAGTAAAATGATTGTTGTTTGTAGGTTTTATCAAAGGGAAATAAATTAGACTTAAGGGAATTCTTAGGTTGGATGAAGATGTAACTAAATAATTTACAATGGTTTTATTTAAGTATGTCTCTGAACTCAAAATCAAGTTAAATGATTTTGAATCCTTGCGGGAGCTTCAATCGATGGTCACGATGTACTATCGATCGATGCTACTTCTAACAGATTCGACAACAAGGTTTGATAGGTTCTCTAACCAATTAGATTAACCCTCTTATGCATCTAGTAGTTTAGATCATCGGTTCAGGTAATTGACCAAGTTCTCACTTGAGCCAGTTAATCCTAAGATCTAGTTTTAAGGTGATCAGTCTTAATTCTAGCAATTATAACAATTTAGATGATGAACTAGTTAAATATCCCTAATAGCAATACAAAATCACCAATTCATAGACTATCTTTGAAAAATCTTAAATTTTACAGTTGAGTTACTCAAACATGATTATAAAGAACATAATTAAAATCTGAATAAATACCATATAAGAAATAAAGTAAAAAAAAAGGGAGTTAAAGATCTTCTCTATGAATGAGAAGGAGATATTTCTCACCAATCCTAGCTTTCTCTCTCTCTCTCTCTCTCTCTCTCTCTCTCTCTCTCTCTCTCTCTCTCTCTCTCTCTCTCTCTCTCTCTCTCTCTCTCTCTCTCTCTCTCTCTCTCTCTCTCTCTCTCTCTCTCTCTCTCTCTCTCAATGGAGTAACAATGGTGTTTTTGGCTTTTAAGAGGTGTGTAAAGACTTTGGGTTACAAAACTGATAGAAACCCTATAAATAGTGTAAAATATGGCCAAAGACTTGTCTTGCAATTATTAGAATTTATGGGTATGATTTGTAAATTATCAAATCATCATAAAATCATAGGCGGTTGCGCCGCGATCGATGGCCATGAGTCGGCGTCAATTGATGGTAAATGATAAAAACAGTTTCCGACTTCCGCTTTTCAGGAGAGCTTCTTCAAAGCTCCAAAATGATCCAAAAGCTCATCCAATAAGTACCTAGACATGTAAAGACTCGAAAACAACTCCAAATGCATATAAAAGACTCTATATATATATCATGGGTAAAACAGGTAAAATCCATGACATATCAATAACCTCTTCCACAAATGTCTTCATCACTAGAGTGTGAATTTTATCTTCGCCCGAGATCCATCTTATCTCTGCCCCATCCTTGATGTAAATTTCCCGTAGTCAAAACTTATGATTATCATTGGAGAGGCCGTAGATTTTCCTAAAAAAGTAGAATTATTATGAGTTAATAATTTAAAGAATCTAAGTTCTTCAAGAACTTTGGTACATAGTCGATCCATTAACTAGTAATACACCTTTCACTTTAGTAACACTAGTGATTCCAATAGTTCCTAGAAATTTTCTATTTCATCAATTTAACCGATCACAATGGTGTTATACAACTCACAATATCATCTACCACCATTCTAATGTATTATTTAGCTTCATAACAGTGCAAAATATGCAGTAATATACAAAATAGTCCTTAAACATCATTTTCATATTTGTTTTATACCAATATACCTAAAAATTTAGATTCTCATCGATTTATGTATTTTTAAATAACCTAGAACGTGTTACACAGCCCACAATAACGTCTAACACCATTTTGATGTCTTTTTATTTCAAAACGGCGTTAAATTTGGAGATATATACATAATCTTCTCTAAACATCATTTTCATATTTGTTTGAAAACCCCACGATTTTCAAAAATAAACTTTGATATTTTTCACTACCCATAATATATACATCGTAAATAACACATTCTTACCAAAATTTCATAAAAATGCTACTAAATTACCTCAATAATCACCTTTAAAATCGCTAAATGGAGCTCATGAAGAGAAGAATGCCAAATGTGGTCGAAGAATAAAGAAGAAGATGGACATGCGTTATAGGGAAAGAGGTCATCGGGGAGTGGGGACCGCAGGTAGGTTTGGGTTTAATGTATTGGCTTTATGAGAGTGGGGTCTGCGTGGGATTAAAATAATAGAGGAAAGTGGGGTTTGCGATCACTTCAAATAATATAATGAAAGGAAGAGAGAGTGGGTCGGCAAATGTGATAAGAACTAATAAAAAAGGATAATATGGGATGGGGAAAATGAAGTAATAGGGAGAAAATGGGTAATGGTAATGAGAATAAAAGTTGAGGAAATGGAGCGTATTAAAGTAATTTCCTTTATGATGTATGTTAATTATTAAATGAGTGTTTTACACTCATAGCCACTTTCTATTACATTCTAAACCACTTATCACCATTGAGACAATTTTTTGTGACTAGAAACCACGCCAATATAGAAAGTATCTTATAGTGTAATACAAGTTTGCTAATGTGTCCCACAATGTAATGTTCTCTTATGAAATTGACCCTCCAAAAAGCTTCATCTGGCTCCACCACTGACCCAAGTATTCAAAATCTCGTAGTTATTCGAAATGTACATAACATATAAACAACTGACATAGTATTCAAAATGTAATTAAGCTATAAACATTGCTTCCATGAATACAACATGGCTGAAGCGAAAGGTATGGAAGCTGAAGACGTCGAGGAAGATAAAGAAATTGTTGGGATAAGCTAGAAATAGCTTGAAGATCAAGCTATCTATTTCCTACCGAATTATGGATTAGGAAATAATAAATTCCTTGGTGTTAAGTGTTATCTAAACATTATTTATCTATTGTGTTTAAGACTTTATATTCTTATATATATGGAGATGTCAAGTTGTGACATTACATAAGATTAAGATTGAGATTGTGAGTTTAAGTTTTGTGTGAGTTTCTTAAGCATTAATAAAAGAGTATTTTTATTTTGATCAGCGAATTCTATATTTGGTATCAAGGCCATTAGAAAGAGACAAGTGATATTGTTGCAGCAACCGGAAAATTAAAAGAAGGTGGAGGATCATCTTCTGTCCAATATCCTATGCTTAGTTCGACGAACTATACGGTGTGGGCTATTAGAATGAAGATGGCGATTAAGGTTCATAAAGTTTGGAGTGCGATAGAAGAAGAAACAATCACAAAATATAAGAACGACTTGGCCATCGTCTTGATGTTTCAGTCGATCCCTAAGTCCCTTGTCCTGCAAGTTGGTGATATAGGCACAGCAAAAAAAGTTTGGGAAGCAATCAATCATTATATGTTGGAGCTGAAAGAGTGAAAGAAGTAAGGTTACAAATATTGAGGAACGAGTTCGACCGCTTGAAGATGAAGGAGTCTGATACGATCGATGAATTTGCAGGGAAGCTTGTTGAGATTTCATCCAAATCGACATCGCTGCGAGTAAGTATAGAAGAAACAAAGCTGGTAAAGAAATTCCTCAGCTGTCTTCCTCGCAAAAAATTCATGCATATGGTTGCTTCACTTGAGCAAGTCTTGGATCTTAATCAAACCAGCTTTGAGGATATTTTTGGTCGACTCAAAGTTATGAAGAGAGGATTATGGAAGAAGAAGAACCTCAAGAAGATCAGGGTAAACTAATGTATGCAAATTCATAGCCAAAGACAGCACAACCAAATCACGAAACATATCGCGAGTACAATAGAGAATATCGTGGACGAGGTGGAAGATCATTTTCCAGAGGACATGGTCGAGGACGTTACTACACGCCTAGGGATGCATCACGTATCACGTGTTACCGGTGTGACAAGTTAGGTCACTACGCAACCGATTGTCCTGATCACCTTCTTAAGCTACAAGAAGCTCAAGAGAATGAAGGGAGTGAAACACAAGATGCGGACGAGCTAATGATGCATGAAGTGGTGTACTTGAATGAGGAAGAACTGCATCCCAGAGAAATATGAAACTAACAATGACGATGAAGATGTGTGGTACCTTGACAATGGGGCAAGTAACCACATGACGGGAGATTGTAGGTATTTTTCACAGATGGATAGCTCAGTCACCGGTAAGGTAAGATTTGGAGATGAGTCGCGGATTGACATCAAATGAAAAGGTACCATAGCTTTCACAGATACAAACGGAGACTCAAGAAAGATGACGAATGTATACTTCATACCCGATCTTAAGAGTAATATTTTCAGTCTAGGACAAGAAACCGAAGCAGGCTGTGATATACGTTTGAAGGGAGATTATCTAACTATGCACGATCACAAAGGGAAGCTGCTTGTCAAGGCCGTGAGGTCAAAAAATAGACTATACAAAGTAAAGATGGGTTTGCGAGATACGACTCAGCTGTATTTAACAGAGATAAGCGAATCAAATCGATGGCACGCACGCTTAGGGAACGTCAATCTCCCTACGATGAAGATGATGATACAAAGGGAGCTGGTTACAGGTGTTCTGACTGTTCAAGTTGTTAAAGAAGTTTGTTCTTGCTTGCTTGGTAAGCAAGCACGACGTGCATTCCTGCAGGCGACCATGTACAGAGCATCAAAGAACCTTGAACTCCTTCACGGTGACCTATGTGGGCCTGTAACTCCGAGCTTGTTTTTTGGATGTCGATATATTTTTGTGATTATTGATGATCATTCAAGATACATGTGGATAGTATTACTAAAAGAGAAAAACGAGGCATTCCAGCAGTTTAAAAAGTTAAAGGAAGCCATAGAACGAGAAACAAGGGAAAAAAATAATGACGTTCAGAACCGATATAGGTGGGGAATTCGTGTCACATGAGTTCAATGTTTTCTGTGAGGAATCTGGTATTAAAAGACACCTCACTGCTCCGTATACCCCACAGCAAAACGGAGTGGTAGAGCGAAGAAATCGAACACTAATGGAGATGGCGAGAAGTATATTAAAACACATGCATATACCAAATTTCTTCTGGGGGGAAGCTATACGACACGCAGCATACTTGATCAACAGGATAGCTACTCGGTCTCTAAGCTCTAAGACGCCATATGAAGTGTATCGAGTACAGAATCTTAAGGGGGAGAATGTTGGGAAGAATCAAGTTCACTGAAATGCGAAGTCTTACTGGAGTCCATGATCTAACCAAGAGGGATTTCAAGCTTAAAGGGGAGAATGTTGGGATAAGTTTGAAATAGCTTGAAGATCAAGCTATCTATTTTCTACCGAGTTATGGATTAGGAAATAGTAAAGTCCTTGGTGTTTAGGAGTTATCTAAACATCATTTATCTATTGTGTTTAGGACTTTATATTCTTATATATATGGAGATGTCAAGTTGTGACATTACATAAGATTAAGATTGAGATTGTGAGCTTAAGTTTTGAGAGAGTTTCTTAAGCATTAATAAAAGAGTGTTTTTATTTTGATCAGTGAATTCTATAGCAATTATGTGGCAGGTCTTATCTGGTTTCTTGTCATCAACGAGTAAACTAGTGGAGCGACATTGCAGGACAGACGCATCGTGTCAGAAATGTGGTATCAAAAAAGAGACTATTAGCCGTATTTTGTTTGAGTGTCCGCCAGCGTTACAATGTTGGGCTCTATCTGATATTCCAATCACTTCCATGGATATTCCCGTGTTCATCTTTTTATGCCAAGTTCGACTTCCTCTACAACAGGTCACAAACCAGAACAGCCATTTCGAAAGATTATTGATGTCCCCATGGCTGCTCTGGTATATATGTAAAGCTAGGAATGAGAAGTGTTTCAATGCAAAAGATTACTAGCCACAGATACACTAGAACTAGCATGCCAAGAAGTGGAAACATGGAAGATAGCACAACTAGGCAGTGATCTGGACATTATAGAAGATGATGAAACAAAGCAAAGAAGAACTCGGGCTCCACCCATACCTGAATTTCGATGGAGATGTCAGGTTGATGCCTCTTGGTTTGAAGAGGATGAGTGGATGGGATTGGGTTTCATATTATGTGCGGCATATGAGTCCTCTCGAGACTTAGGTGCCTACCCAAATTGAAATCACTCTAGCATAGGAACTTTATGAGACTAAATCTCTTAAAAATAGCTTTCGAGATCTTTACATTTCATATATATCTCACTTTATCAATCTCCGTGCGGACTCCTTAGCTAAGGAAGGTCAATCACGAGGCCGAAGTTTCTCTGTTGTAAACGTTGATGTTCCTAGTTGGCTATCTCCTAAAGTTTGCCTAATCAAGTCAGCTAAATCATATATTGGATACCGTTTTTGACACCAAAAAAAAAGAAACAAACATGGCTCCCATAAACACTGGGCACTTTAACATAGAAAAACATGATTACTACCATCATATATTCATATTCTAAATTAAGAACTTGTTTAATATAATTAGAGAAAAAATTTCTGTCTTCCGTATACATAAATATCTTTTTAAGAACTTATCAATGTACAGCCTTTTCTTGAAAGTATAATAGTAGAAAACTATATGTATCGACAAACCCCTTTCACGTTATGTTACGTGTTAAGACTTAAGAGGAAGAAACCGTGTTTGCTTGACTTGCTCATCAGCTCATGTGTAAATGTGTAAACTGGGGACAATTATTTGGTACTCGGTTTGTAATCGCTACTTAATTCGGACTTGGCTCTTAAAATTGAGTATTCGTGTTGATCAAATCAAATATCAAATTGTTTATTTCAAATCCTTACAAGTACAAAACAAGTATCAATTGCTAAAATAAAAAATAATTACTTAGAGTTGTTGGCTTGTTACTCGTAACTTATTATTCATAACCTATTACCGTTTTATTTTTTCAAAAACAAATCTCTAAATAATAGTTGAATAACTTGTTTACACAATAAATGAATTAAAAGTGATATATTTATAGAAAAATTTATAGTTTTTATTTTATATTTATCGTATATCAAGTAAGGAAATACTCTTTATTAAAGAAAAAAATTGTTTACCTAAAATTATAACTACTAGGTTTTTCTTAAATTCAATTTCAAAGTTTAAGTAGCTAAAATAAATAAATAACTATTAAATGATTTTTAAACTAGTTCAGAAGTAATAAGTAGTAAAGCGGGACAAATAACTTTCAAATAAACAAAAAAAATATTTTCTAGACTCTTATATTTTAAATATATTTTTCTTAAATAATAAAAATATTTTATTTTAGCGTCTATATATTAATTAAATTTTCAAAATTCATTATTCATATTGATTTTATTATATTATTTTGTGTATATAAAATATGTTTCATAGAATTAATGTTGTTTTAGATATAATTTTACTAAATCTCATCAAAATATAGTAAGTGTCAAGAAAATATAAAAATAATTCCAAACAAACAATATAGTGATTTATTTGTATTATGTAAAATACATATACATATAATTATTAATTTACTGTTCCAATTGGAACATATATTTATATAGGATTTTCTAAAAAAAAACATTATCTTATTAGCTTATTGATATTTTCATATTTTGAATTGATACAACTTGAGACCAGAAAAATTTATTATTGTATGGTATTTATTAATTTATCAAATATTAATTTATAGAGTTTCTATTGTATTTATTTTTAATAATCCAAGTGGAAATCTAAAATTTCATTACTTGAATAAGGCAAACCAATGTATGTCAAAAGTGACAGGTACTCAAAAGTGACAAGTACTTGGCTTGTGTTGGGTAATTCCAAGCTTGTTGAAACTTAACATATTATTGGATGTTTAATATGTTAAGAGATAAACATAAAAAAGAAAATCTAGAATAGGAAAAGGAAGTTTTCTATTAGATTAGGTTTGTGTTCTCCATATCCCACATGTTAAAGGGAATTGTCCTTCACTATAAATATAGACCTTATGGAGAGGTGTTCCATAAGAGATCTATGAGAAACATTGAGAGCTTTAGTTTTGAGGAGTTTCTAAAGTAATAAGAAAAGTTGTTCTTATTATCCTTTGTTCTAAGAGATCCTTCAATTGGTATCAGAGCTTAAGTTGAAGCTTCAATTGGTATCAGAGCCTCAGGTTGGAGACTCGATCTAAGCTTAAGTTGAAGCTTTGATCCTGGTGGCTAGGAAGCAAGAGTTCACGACACAAGATGGCTGACGTGAATAGGGCTCCACGCGTGAAGGACCTTGGATCAGCATCCATCCAATGTCCGATGTTGAACTCGACAAAATACACAGTTTGGTCGATAAGGATGAGGGTGTTACTCCGTGTTCATGATATGTGGGACACGATAGACCCTGGTTCGGATGATCAAAAGAAGAACGATGTTGCAATAGCTCTTTTGTATCAATTTATATCCGACAGTTCGATTCTCCAGGTGGGAGAACAAACCGCATCGAAAGAGATTTAGAATGCGATCAAGTCACGACACCATGTATATGATCGTGTAAGGGAGGCGAGATTCGAGACGTCAATGACGAAGTGCGACAGGTTGAAGATGGATGATAACGATACCGTAAACGGATTTGCGGAGAAGATATCAGGTCTAGCATCCAAGGAAGCCTTGTTAGGAGAAATCATTGAAGAACAAAACATGGTAAAGAAAGAGATGGTCTTAGGAATGTCGTGTGTAACACAGGAAGAAAGCGTGTGTGACACATATCTAGCAGTGAAGCAAGCAAAACATTCATTCCCAACTAAGACCATGTTTTGTGCAACGAAGATGTTGGAGTTGATCCATGAAGAGGATCAAGTTTCATACGAGTGTCTCATGACCAAGAAACCAAATATCGAGCACTTGAGGATATTCGGTTGTGTAGCACATGCGAAAATCAGTGTGACACATCTAAAGAAGTTAGATGAGAGATCAAAGAGTGTGATCAATCTTGGAACTGAGCCGGGTTCCAAAGCATATAGACTCTATGATCCAGTCACAGAGAAGGTGATGGTGAGTAGAGATGTGATTTTCGATTTGAAGAAAGCTTGGGATTGGTCATCTATAACAAACCAAGCAGATTGTGAACCAAGTATGCTTAAGCTTCCACATGAGGATGATATAGAAGAATGTAATGGTCAAGGTGATGATCATGAAGCTATAAATCAAGATGAGGAAGAAGAAGATGATACTGATCACAATGCAAACCCTCCAGACGATCACAAGGTGAGACTTCAGACGTTAGTCAAAGGAATGCCGAGTGTAACACACGAAGAAAGCATGTGTGACACATGTCTAGCTGAGAAGCATATTAGACATAAGGAGATGGTCGTAGGAATGCCGTGTGTAACACATGAAGAAGGTGTGTGTAACACAAGTCTCGCAGGGAAGAAAATCAGAGATGCATTTCTGGCTAAGGCCATAGTTCGTACATCAAAGCTATTTAAATTATTGCATGGAGATTTGTGTGGAAGAATCACACCACCAACGCCAGCATATATTCCTGAGGCATTTTATCGGTTCAAAAGATTTTACACCGATAGAGGAGGAGAGTTTGCCTCAGGAAAGTTCAATATAGCTTGCACCGATGAAGGAGGAGAGTTTACCTCAGCTGAGTCGAAGATGTCCAACTACTTACGGGTTGAAGAGATGGTAGCCAAGTTGGAGTCTACCAGAAGAAACAAGGCGTGGGAGCTTGTAAGGAAAGGAGAAGATGATCGAGTTTATGTGTTACACAAGGCGTTGTATGGGTTAGGTCAAACACCAAGAGCTTAGAATGTGAAACTCGATCATGTCCTAAAGGAGATGAGCTTTAGGAAGTGCACATCAGTGTATCGCAAGAATGAAGGAGGAGACTTCTGGTTGTGTGACACAAAGATAGAAGTGTGTAACATGACTCACGATGAACCAAAGATAAATGCTACGGATTTCAGAAGCATCATAGGATGTTTGGGGTATCTACTTCACACAAGACTAGGTGTGTGTTACACAGTTGTTGTACTAAGTCGATACATGCAAACACCAGGTGCTGAGCAGAAGGCCGACATCCTAACCAAGCCATTAGCAAAGATTAAGTTCAAGCAAATGAGGAGCCTAATCGGAGTTCAAGAAATTGATCTCCCTAATTCAAGTTGGAATTAAGGGGGTGATTGTTGGGTAATTCCAAGCTTTTGGAAACTTAACATATTATTGGATGTTTAATATGTTAAGAGATAAACACAAAAAAAGGAAATCTAGAATAGGAAAAGGAAGTTTTCTATTAGATTAGGTTTGTGTTCTCCATATCCCACATGTTAAAGGGAATTTTCCTTCACTATAAATATAGACCTTATGGAGAGGTGTTCCATAAGAAATCTATGAGAAACATTGAGAGCTTTAGTTTTGAGGAGTTTCTAAAGCAATAAGAAAAGTTGTTCTTAGTTTTGAGTGTGGTCCTTAGTGTGAGGGGAAAAATGTGAGATATCAAACAAAGTCCCACATTAGAAAAATAGACAAGGAGTGTCTAATATATAAAGAGAAATTCAACTATAATTAGTACGAGTCCTTTTGGGAAGGAAACCAAAAGTAAATCCATTCGGGCTTCCCTAGTAGGCCCAAAGTGGACAATATCGTACTAATAGGACAATAGAGAGTTGGACATGGGCTTTCACAAACCCAACAGCTTGTGCCCGCAACACTGTGGGTACATTTTTCTTCTTTTGATTGTAATAAAATTGTAAGCTGCCGCCGGATCTTAGAATCTTAGTTTATTTTTCGTAGATATGACAGATGTCCCAGTCTAGATCCTCTATATCAATTTCAGTTCTTATAAGTTATAATTGTGGTTTTAATACACACAAGGAAAAAAATGAGTGGGATCACAAATCCTAGAAAACTGGTAAATACGCGAGCAGAAAAAAATATTTTTTTAAAAAACGGTAAATGGGAAATAGGGTAATACAATTCCACGCAATGAAAAAAAATATATATATCACGTATGGTTGTTAACCCCGTTGGAAACTGTTTTTTGCACAGTAATTTTTTCGACTTTTCTGGTGGCTTTTCCGGCCAAACCGGCGGTCGTCTTGATCATGTTAATATATCATTGTAAAGCTTGTAATGAGTACTACAATCTGATATATTGAAACATCAAAAACAGATTTAAATTGAATGAGAAATGATGTGATGAAGTTGTGATCTTGAACACATGAAACTCACAAGTTGAGTTTTGTCCCACATTGGTTAGAAAAGAGGATTTTGAGTTGTATATATATGACTCTTTGATAGCATAGTGTAAACAGCTCAGAGAGAGGAGGCACCCCACGCGCGCGCCGCCGCCGTCCGGCCGGCTCGGCGAGGGCTTGGGCTTGGGCTTGGGCTTGGGCTTGGGCTTGGGCTTGGGCTTGGGCTTGGGCTTGGGCTTGGGCTTGGGTAAATGTGGCCCCAGGGCCACTAAAAGATGTTCTTTTTGGGCCCAATTAAGCCCAACGTTTTGCCATTTTAATTCCAAAAAACAACATGAATTTTATGTCTAAACGACACGTAGTTTGTCAAAAAACGACACGAAGTTTATGTGTTCGAAATGGATCAGAACGAGTCAACCCACCACTTCCGAGATCTCCGAGAGATTTCCGCCCTCATGCAGTAGTGGTTACGGGAGTGGCTCTCGTCTTTCTCTTTAAATAAACATGAATCCTCTTCCTCATTTCTTAACGTTTTTTAACAACAACGAAACCAACAATCAAAATCCCTAAGCGTAAGTCATTAGTAGAGAGTGTTTCGTAGATTTATAGTTCGTTAGGGACGTTCACGGGTGAAGCGTGAATCGTCTATCATGGTTGTATCATGGGCTCTAATTCGTACAAGTCTGTCTCACTACGGAGCGAATATTAAGAGTTAAGGAAAGAGATTCGTCTCGACTCCATGGTTTATATTTCTAAACGTTTTCTGAATCGTATATTTCCTTAACATCGATTTATTTATATCGTTTATATCGATTCGGTTTTCCGGCTTCTACAAACCCAATCATATCGGTTTACTCCAATTATATTTTCTATCAAAATATTTGACATTTAAGACATTGATGATGATGATGATGAAAAACTTTCTCCTCCTCTTCTCTCACGTTAATCTTTAAGAGGAGATGAAATTTGTACTAGGTACTTGTTTTTTGGTTTAAATTACTTTTTATCTAGTAGATCGACTTTTTGTTTCCGTTAGCGAATTGCCCTTTCGTATTGGCGAGATTTTGTGTTCTATTGGTTTTAGTTTCAGGATGCCTTTCATTGATCTTTATCTCAATCTCGGATTCTTTTTTCATTGTATCTTTGATTAAAAGAGGGTTTAGGGTTTGTGAGATTTCTTAAGTCATATTTGAAGTAGATTCAGAAGCTTTGGTAGTTTTCTGTGAATTGGTCCGACAAAGGGTTTTCTTCTTCCTGACTTAATCTTCCTCAGAGCAAAATGTTTCTCTGTTCAACTGGTCTCGGCGAAGGTGAAAGACATCTACTCTTGATGACTACAATTGTTTGGGTCAAGAATCTAAGCAGTGATGATAGTGGAGAAGTTTGGTTGTGGTTGGAGCGTAGCAGCTTTGCCGGAATCTTCTTTCAAAGGCGGTGGAGATAAGAGCATGAGGTCACATGCCCACTCCATTTAAAGCCACGTAGTAGAAGATTATTGACTATCTCACACATGTTAAACCTTTCTGTATAAATCTAAGATTTTATTTGTGTTGGGCTCACCAATCTTTATACTCATCACTAAAAGTTTAAGCTCATGTGACAAAAAAAAGATATTGGTGATAGTGGTTCTAGGACATGATTCAGTCTTTAAGAGTCTTAAATGAAGATACATTTAGATTAATTAAAAGACTAGATTCTCACCCGCCCTTTGGGGCGGGTATATATTTTATTTTAATTTTTTTCAAAAAATAATTTTTATATTTATATTTTAATAATTATATTTATGTTTAATCATTTATTTTTCAATAATATAAAAAACTTAATGCTATTAATGTAAAAAAGAATACATGTGTCATAAATAGTTGGATCAAACATTTCACAATAGGTCATGATCCTATTTTAATATAATAGATATATCTTTGTTACAAACTTACACTTTATTCTATATTTTATTTCTCTCGTAAAAAAGAAAAAAAAATGTTTTATTTTTCGTACATTTCTGTTTCTAGCAAACTTTGATAGTGAACTACGTATGCATGCAGTGATCCTTAGTAAAAACCAACTGAGGTTTAAAGTTACAACTTGGTATCTGATAAATATACTGAAAATTATCATAAAACATAGTCCCAATCGTATGATAATTATTTCAAATGAATTAAATCCTAACATTTTCCCATTAGTAATTTCAATACATAGGATATTTAAGTATTTGTTCCATCTAAACATTATAGAATCTTTGTTGGTATATTTTAAAAACATCACTAATATAAAATATTTTCCAGAGTTCTCTGATTGTGTGTTTGAAGGAAATTCCAATGGGAAGATGAGTTCTTGTAGTGACCAGGAGACAGATTGATGGAGATGAGTGTTTACGGTTTAGACTAGAGAATTTATGGAAAGACTAAGAGATTGTAGAGACTGAAAGAATAAGAGACTAGGGAGACTAGAGAGATTGAGTTTCGTGAAGAAGGAGGGAAAACCCCCTTACTTGCTTAACATTAACCAAAGAACATACAATAGTATTTATAAGCTTTTACAACTTTAAAAATCCTAAATCTGATGGCTGATAAATGCTTGAAGTATGGACGTCTAAGATTGATTCTTGGGTTGATCTTGGTGACTGAAGTTGATTGGTTGAGAGGTTCTAGTCAAGGAGGAGACTGGCGTATGTTTGGCTAAGCATAGGCTCCTCTTAATCTAGACAAAAAGGTGGCTATATACATGGTCACGGCTGCTCTTCCTTTACAGCTAGAGACAGCCTGTCATTGACCACGTCCTTTCTCTCCTTCCTTATCCATAAACGATCACAAGACTTCTCAGGTAAGGCATCTTGCACCCTAAATTTGCACAAATTCAAATATGGTCGATTCGGGTAAATTAGTACGGCCTCTTGTTCGTACGATCGATGGTACGGACCTCCTCTCCATACCTCGCCCTATTTTTGTACAACTCAACCAAGCTTCTCAAATAGTCGAACCAGGTCATGTTTGGGTCGATCTCGGTCCGTACGGTCCATACGGTTATGTACCGTTTGTACTGTCTGTACTCCTGGTCACCTTATTTTTGCATTATCAACCAAATGGTGTTTAAGTCCCTCCGGGACTTGTCCCTTACTTTGCACAAGCTTCATGGCTCTTCTGGACACCTTTAAACCCTCTTGAACCCTTTCCAGAATTTTCCTGGAGGTCTTGTCCTAATTGTGCACAAGACTCAAACTTATCCAAACTCATCATTTGACTCCATTTCTTTCTTCAAGTTAACATAATAGATGTAAGATAGTGAATTCTCATTGTGGGATTGGTTTATTGACAAGGCTATATAAAGCCAAAACTGTTACAAGAATATAGGAGCACAAGTGCGATATTGACAACAATGTCTACGGGAATTATATACGACAATATTTTGAAGAATATCCTATATTTTAGCACCCTCCCTTAGTTCAAACATCAGATGTCTGAACGATTAAACTGCTACGAAACTCTTGAAAGAGTGTTGTGGAATCCCCTTGATGAAGATATCGGCGTACTGAAGTGAAGATGGGACATGTAAAACTTTCACCTCACCAATTGCTACTTTTTCTCTAACGAAAAATGTGAAGTTCCACATGTTTAGCTCGCTGATGTTTCACCGGGTTTTTTGGATAGGTATACCTATTTGATGTTGTCGTAATACACAAGAGAAGCAATCGGTATCTTCAGATGAAGATCGAGCATAAGATTTCTGATCTAACAGATTCAGCTACTGTGTTTGCCACCCCCTTATATTCAGCTTTAGAGCTTGTTCGTGACATTGTTGGTTGTCATTTTGCAGACCAACAGACAAGTTTGGGGCTGAGGAATACACAATATCCAGAGGTATACCATCTTGTGTCTGGACAGCCTTTCCAGTCTGCGTTTGAATACGCTGTTAGAGTATCAATGAAGCCTTTATGAAGTTGCAATCAGAGTGCCTTTTATGTACCTGGTGATATGTTTCAAAGCTTGGAGGTGCGGAACTCGTGGGTCATGCATATAAAGGCATATTTTATGAAATGCGTATGAAATATCCAATCTCTAAATGCCAACTATTGCAAAGATCCTGCAAGACTGCGGTAATGTGTAGGATTTGGTATTAGGCATGTGTTGATGTTCTTGAGAGCATAAGGTTTGATAAGGTTAAACTTGTTAGAGAGACTATAAATCATATACTAAGTTTATGGAAGCACCTTGGAGATGATTCTCAAGAGTATGCTTTCTCCTCCAAATCAGTTTTTTCAGGGGAAAGAAGCAAAGAAAAGAATACAAACGCACCAATAAGCTCGAAGATGAATGATGTTGAAGAGAAACGTAGAAAGGAAGCTGCAGAGTCCTACACTGGGAGTGAAAAGGGTTATGTTCCCTACAAATCTAAAGTCGTCTAATATCAAAGAGAATGGATTTAATAAGTCACAAGTTGTTGTTGTTGTTGTACAAAGTACTGATGAAGAAGAGAGTAATATTTCTTGTCATAGAAAGAGTGCAGAAGAAGTTGTCTCTGATAAGAAACCAGATTACTCGGACCGATAAACAACAGTCTAGTCTTTTGGATCTCTTTCAGAGATTCAAGAACTCACAAAACGATTGAAATTGCTGGGGAGACAAGTGCGTTGTCTAGAGACATCATTCAGTTTACTATCCACTGATTTGTTAGTTTTTCACACCATAACACAAAATGGCAACGACAAATGAAATGCTCATCTACATAATTGGACAAAAAGGTTCCAAAAGCTCATTCTACCTGAGAATAACACACTTCATAGTTGAGCTCGTGAAGAATTTTTTATTGGTTCATCTTGTAATACATGAAATCTAACATGATCTGTAATTATTTAAGTTCATGATTTCTTGAAGCTAGTTTTTACATTTCCACTTTGTGAAATGTAACGCAATGAAAAGTTCTTTACATTGTTTTTGATTTTGTATTACTTTTACTAGTCGATTCTTGCAACGATTTTCCTCCGATTTATCGATCTGGTTACTTTATATGAGATCTATTTCTTGGGAAATCTCAGCATAATCAATAGAATATCTCTCCAACGTTGCATCTATCTTCTCCCCAATTAAAGAAATTCATGCCTAAACGATGATCAAACAACTTTTTTCTTGTCCTAATAGTTTTTCTAAGCTTCAAACAATATAAAGAAGTGAAAGTACTTTTTTACCTGGTCTAAAGACGTTAAGCCTCTGATCATGTTTCCGCCAATAACTGTATTTCCTTTATCACCAAGCGGCCGCAAAATCACCGCTTAACAGAGAGAAAACCAATGTATCTTGTCACAAAGTTTCATTATTCCCACACCCTATGAAGTATTATACTCTGAAATCTCAACAAACATGTGTATTTACAGGCAGAAGTGGCATCTCTGATCTCCCAGGATAAAGAGAAAGGTTAGCCAAGTAATTTTTTGACAAGACAATCCGGTTTTTTCCTCCTCCTTATTAGATAAATGCATATTTTAGCAGATATATAATCTTAAAGTTAGTAATAGTTAAGTGCTTTGGATTTCATTACGCCTGGGAAAACCGATCCTTTCATCAGCTTATCAATGCATACAATGACTGATTTCTTACCTTCTGATGATTCAGCAACCATGGTGGTTTAAATAAGGAAAATGTCATTGTAGACAATAACCAGAGACTTGCAACATGTTGCCTCCTTAAGAGATTCCCAAGCCCTTGGAAAACATAAAAAAGGAAATCATATCAAAATTCAGATTCATTTGCTACTTAAGTTTCCACAAGAACATCATTTTATTATGCAACTGTGATATACCATAACAACTCGGAGACTATTGATGCAGGAAGATCATATTCTACAACTTTACATTCCACACCTTCAGGGTTCACCTAATACTAAACAAAACCAAGAAGATCAAATCCTCTAAATTACACACATCACATTTGGTTATTTAATGGAAAAGGAATCTTACTGCTGTTTTGGCCTTAGGTTGGATCGATAACCAGAATAGATCGGTCAATAAATTGGTTACTGCCATGCCTAGCGCCAATAGATCCACTCTTGATTGTGAGCTACGAATTACAAATCCCACCAAATTATATGTTCACATCAGAAAACAAAAGCAACTTGATCACATTAGAAACCAACCAAAGCATATCAAAATCGGTCGAACTAAACCGAACCGCAGCTAAGAGAAATTACCTGCTAGCATCGGCAACATGAGCAATACCGAAAGCAGCACGATTGAAGAGAACGACCAATAGGGAAGCACCTTGGACGTAGATTGGAAAACTCTGCACCGAGTCATTGTTCCTGGAAGCGAAACCAGCCACCAAGTTCTGCTCGATTTCGCACCTCTGTATAACTTGTGAGGTTAAAGAAGAAACTCTAATATGTGGTAAATCTATGGGAGGACTAGAGAATATGTGATTAGGGTTCTTCAAAATTTGAATTTGGAGGATGCATATTCGTCTTTGTTATTCTTAACCAATGTGACTCCACCTTTCTTAGGAACTACATGTACTGGACTGACCCAATTGTAGTCTGAGATCGGATAGATAACCCCTGCTTATAGATGTTTCATGATCTCCTTTTTGAAAAACTTCCTTCAGGTTCGGGTTTAATCTCCTCTGATGCTCAATAGATTACTTCGACTCGTCTTCCAGGTGAATCATATGCATACATAAATCTTTTGAAGTTGAATAACACTAGATTATAAAAGCTGAATTTAAAACATTCATTGATTAACACCTGTTTTTAAATAAGATTTATAAATACAATATCTAATAATACTAGATTTAAAAATATATTTTTAGAATCATCATTTAAATAACGATGGATTTTTCTTAGATTTAAACTCTATAAAATAAATGACTGAATAACATCTACTTATTCTAATCCAGCAACCTATCAGATCAACTAAGCTAATACAACTATTTAAACATGTACTTTAGCCATTGCAGAATGGTTCGCCTTTTCTCGTCCATCCATATAATCATGATTTTGTTATCACCATGCTTCCTAGTCCTGCTCCATCAATATTGCACTGCATCTCCTCATTACTTAGTCACTCAACTAACCATACATATATGACCAAGTAACAAAGAAGAGAAAGTTCAGTCTCCCATTCTGCCATCAAGTAAAGACAATACGTTAACCATGCTAAGCGTCTCCCATCAAATACTGATCCATCCTGCCAGTCAGAATTCTAACTCGGCCAATCATCCCTTAGATCCGAATATGACTCATCACAGTCTATAGCGGATATCATAAACTCGGCCAATCTACCACCAGAAAATCAGTCCCCTTGAATCATATCAGTCTCTCGGCCTTATGGCTCCACCTGTGCACTCGAATTATCCATCATCATCTCTCTTATCACAGTCTCGGACCGCACACTCAGCTTTACAACTCTTTTCGATCACAGACTCGGACCACTCTCGGTCCTTATGACTTTGTTAGACATCACCACCGTAACTCTCGAACAAACAATTCTCATCCAGACGTGTACATACCTAACCAAACAGCACCAAACTACCAACTCTTCGGTTGATGGCTCACGATCCATTGTTTGCACCCAGACCTTGTGTCGGTTTGCCATATACCACTTCTCAATGTTTTTTTTCTTAAGAAAAACACTTCTCAATGTTAATAAAACAAAATTAAATGAAACATTAAAATTTTCTATTCAATAACATCATATATATGATTAACTTTTAGTAATCAAATATATATTTTAGTGCTTATATATTTGTTCAAGATGTAACAAAAGTTATAGTCTAAAAAATACACATGAATGTGTAACATAATATTTCCTTAATTCTGTGACATTCAATAATTTGATTAATGTTTACTTAACCAGCGCCTACTATTTGCTTCTTCTTTCTGTTGTTAATTTATGGCTTTCTTATGCACAGTAAGTTCTACGTTTCTCCGACGTTCCTAAACAACTTTCTAAGCTCTTTCGTCCCTTGTTCTACTCTCATCTCTTTGCTTAGATGTTTGTGCACTCGGAGAATGACTAGAAGAGATGGAGGTTTTCGATATGTTACATTCCTACTAAGAATAGTTCACTAGATGCTTGTGTAACTTTGCATCATGCCTGGGAGTAATCAAAAATAATGAAGTGTTTTTTAGAAAAACTTGTATATAATTTTTTTTTTCTTAACTTGTATTAAATAAATAAACAGAGAAAATGACCTCCAAAATAAAATCTATGTACAAACATAGGTCAAGTATCCTAATGCTTGCCTCTCCACAATGAGTATCATAAGTGGACCTATTAAATTGGCGTTTAAAGCAAAACACAAACATAAAATGATGATTAGTAAAACAATTTAAGAGGTACATTTCTACGTATATTTTTAAACTAAGACCTCTAAGAAAAACAAAACCCCCCAATCAGCAATAATGTGTGTATATATGGGTTCTACTTCTTCTTTGGTACTTTAGGCCGTGACCTCATACTGGCTCTCCTAGCCACATCCCACGCCTTCTGTGGCGCGTAAACACCTAACTGGGACGCAAAGAAAGATTCATAACCTGGTGAATCAAATGCAAACCCAGTGTGCTTTGAGAGCTCCCGAGGCAATTGGGATATCGCATAGCTTCTCGCTTCTTGAGGTGTGAGCTCGTTCTCTATCTCCAGGTGATCCGCCTTGCTTGCATCTGACTCGTGCCTATGGATTTCTTGAACGATCTGATAATCATATGGGAAGAACCATCTCTCCACCCTGCATCAGTAAAAGCATATAGATTCTCTCATGTCATAATGAATTAGAAAACATCCTGTGTACACTTTATTTCAGTGATCTTACAGAAATAGCACACTGAAACTGATATACATCAGGGCTTTACTTACCCTTGGAAGATGAAATCACCTAGAAGGGAGACAACGGGAACAAGCAGCAATGTAAAGTAGAAGTAGAATGTACTCATCAGGACATATATGACAAAATAGACATTTTCCTGCAGAGACGAGAAAATAAATAAATCAGAAACCAAACATACATATAATCGATAGGACAGGACCGCGGTTGTGTGGAAAGAGCTTTACATTCCTATCACGTGGTGTCGTAATGCCGCAGTATACGAAAGCAAAAACGAGCCATGCAAGAATGCTCCCACCGACTGTGATATAGTGCCATCTTGTAATGGAATTGCTCATCAAAAGAATGCGCACGTTCACGGCAATCACCAGACATGTGAAAACCAAGGTGCTAACATCCCAGAGCCCAAATATTTTGCCTGATGAATTTATAGCACCAAAAGATGAGGTGGTCACGAAGAGATAGCAGACGAGAGACTGATACACAGCAGAAGTAGCCCATACTGCTACGACTCTCCATTTGAAAAATGAGTTACGTATTCCCTCCCTATACAATTCTGGGTATCTCTTCGAAAGGGACGCACTCACATCCTAGCAAATGAGATTATCAAATCCAGAAATTGAAAATAGTCCTAATGGTTAAGTAACTTAAGATGGGTATGCGTATGTTTTAAGAGATCGAGAAAAGCTAGTACCTTCTCAAACAGCCCTAGGACAATGACAGGAAGAGCGGTGAAAAAAACGTTATACAATGACTGGAACCAATCATCGTAGAACCTTTGACCAGAAAATCCAGTTCGAAATGTGAACCAAAACTGAGTCAAAGTGAAGGTAAGATTCTTGTAGAAGAAATACATGACCACCTGCCAAGTAAGAGATCATAAGAAATTTGATTAAAAAAAATAAGCATGTTATGTCGCAATCTGCCAAGCAAAAGATCTTGAGAAGTGTCAAAAAGTTAAAAAGAATATTATGCGGCATAAGACGAACTCAACCTTGCAGATTCTAAGATATGACCACCGTCCATGAACAAGAAGCAAATCAGTAAGAAATCTGAACTGAGCGATGGCAAAATCACTAGCCATCACAGCTTGCATTCCCTCCATCCCACTTATTCCTATACCAACATGAGCTGCTTGAATCATGCTAACATCGTTGGCACCATCACCAATACTAAGAGTAATCTTTTTTGCGCCTTTTCTCACCAAGCTTGTCACCTGAAATTAGATCGCATATATTAAGATTTAGATGCCGGTTCAAATCACACATATGACCAAATTACTCACTGGACATGAATTAAGTGCCAGAAATTCAAACCCAAAAAATAAATGATTACCAATTTCGAAAGCAAAGCCCCGAAAGAAAATAGCATATTTGCTCTCTTTAAACTTACCTGTGCTTTCTGTAACGGAGAAACACGACAGCATACAACTGACGTACAGTTCAAGCTCAAGCTGAGCAGCGTTACGCGTAAGCTCGGGTCTAATGCATACATTAAACACTTTCCATCAATAACGAGAGCCAATTTTGGTCCAGCTACCGTATGCATATAGAGTTGAGCTTCTTCAAGGCTCTTTCTCAGCTCCTTCTTTACTTCTTCTTTGATAAGACGAGCAATCTCAACTTGATCACCCTAATATCAAAATAGATTTATGAACAAAGATAGCTTAATCGATTTTGTTTCACGCAAGACAAGCTATTAACAGTAAAAATAGTTACCCTTTCTTCAGCTTCCCTGATTACATCCGTTTCAGAACTGATGATAAATTGTTTCATATCATTGTTGATCAAGTTGCATGCTGTAGCATAACCGAAGCGAAGAGCAGATATTTAAGTACCGGAAGAAAAAATAAGATCCAAGAGCAAAAGTTGTGTCACACCCTACCATATGCAATATTAATAGCCGTTTCCATTTTGTCCCCTGTCAACACCCAGATCTTAATTCCAGCTCTTGATAACGTCTCTATGCAGTTAGGCACCCCTTCCTGAAGTTTGTCTTCTATTGCAGTTGATCCAATAAGGGTAAGATCCTTCTCGATAAGTTCTGCTACCTTCACGGATCAAGACACCTCACATTCATCAGCTATGATTAAACTATTTCCTGGCGACTCAAAACTGTACTGTAAGGATAGAATCACTCTCACTACTAAAAGACATAATCATAAAATCATTTTTCATTCTTGTCATACAAACAAGTTTGTTGCCCTTGGTTGTTAACCTTTAGAATTTTCTTAGAAAGCCATTTTCTCGGGAGTTATGATAATGCTGCCTCTAGCATTATAAAAAACTGAGTGAGAAATAATGGAATACCTCATCTAACTTCTTCTCACGGTCTCGCAATGCAGATTTGGCCTGGATGAATTTTTCATTCCAACTATTATAAGTTTCAGGGTCTAAATCTTTATAGGCCAGGCAAAGGGTACGCAACCCAGAAGATCCAAAATGTTCCAAATGTTCTCTTGTAACTTTCCTAACATCGTCCATACCATCAGCCAATCTCTCAAAGATTACGTTATCAGCACCCTGCGGACAATGTTCCAAGCAATGATCAAAATTTGACACTGAAGCACACAGAGAACTAAGTACTTATAGATATATACCTTACAGTAGAGAACAAGCCTTCCATCTGGGAAACGACATACAACGGACTGGCGCTTCCTTGTACTGTTGTTATGCATTGCGTAAATTTCAGTGGTATGCCTAAAACACGATAAAGAGGAAATAAAAAAACATTTCGCTGTCTTACAGACCTGTTGAACTCAAGGACGTTAAGGATCTCATAGGCCACATCTTGAATCTTTCCCATCTTCTCCACATGAGACTCGCGAACATACACCATAGTTGGAGTACGCCTGAAAATACGAGAAACTAGTCTCTTACAAACTAACAGAGGCTGGAGAAACAAACGCACCTATGGAAAAAAAAATCTAAGATTTGGAACAAGGGGAATCATGGGCAAGTTAACTAGTTGCAATTTTATCTTGTCAGATCGCAAGCGATTTCAACTTGTCTCTGGAAACTGAAATGTAATGAGAATTACCTGTAAAAGAAGAAACCAAAATTCTTGGCGGCAGTAACTAGGGCAGCTTCATCTGGAGATGCAGCTTGATATACGATCTTCTCAGGGGACTCATCACCTTCAGGAAGGACTGTATGACAAATGGCTAGGCATCTAAAAAGTTCCTACATATATCAAAAGTACAATATTTTATAGTTATATTAGCATCTGCACAAGAAATCAACGCAGTAGAAATCTGGAACCCAAAGTAAGGAACTTCTCTAAACTACAAAAATGTAGCTATAATACTTTTAGATGCTTTATGAGAACCATTTTGTAGTTTTTAGTACAAGGCTCCCAGAACAAAGACCTAAAATACAAGCAATGGTTGAACGTTGAAAGCAAACGAAAAACCTTTCCGAGTTATTACCTTACAATTTCACATCTCAGAACCTATCAAATACACAATTAAGCAAAATAACCTTATCACTTTACAAGTTCACAACTCAAGACATATGGAAGACAAAACGTTACCATGAAAGGAAGCAAGACCTCATGTTCTCGTTCTAGATTATCCCTATAACCCCATCATCTCTTAGCTATTACAATCCTTAAACATATTGTGAGAAAATTCTCTAAGAAATAAAAGTAAGGCACCTTGCAAAGATCAGGATTAGGCTCATTTCTCCACGCTCCCCTCATTAGCCTTGGATCATCAAAGTTAAATCCCTTTTCTCTTATTGCACCAGTCGACCTTTCTTCCTGAGTACGAGATACAAATTAGACATGCTTCCATTCCACACAATGCACTAGGCAACATCCCCATCTTAAAATAAATAATACCTCGTGTACTTTTAGGCCATTACGCTGTGCGATTCCTCTTTCTATTTCAGTGACTCCACATCCATAACTTATTCCTCCAATTGAACATTTAAAGAACTCCATCAAATTTCTCGTCAGCGTCCCAGTTTTATCAGAAAATATGTATTCCACCTGTAAGATACCATAGTAATTTAGTAATTGCAACAGCAGTGAGAACAGTATCAAAGTATATATTTAAACTACATTCTATACAAGCAACAAATTGCCGCAAGGATCAGTAGAAGCAATATGCGACAAGGACAGACAGCTACCTGTCCAAGCTCCTCGTTTAAATTGGAAGTCCTGGCCGAGGCAGGGGTATTTGTTTCAGCATGATACATATTGAGATCTCGGTTGATAAACTGAGTCGACTGGATAAACTTGATCATCTGGGTTTCATTTAGGGAGAGAAGATAGAAACCACTCAGATTGCCAGTCGTAATGCAGATACTTAAAATAGGATACTAAGAACAACGTACCTCTATGGAAACATAAAGGGAGATTGGTATAATTGATGAGAACAGAGTGACTAGAGTGAAAAAGGTGAAAAACCCTATCTGTGGCAGCAAATAGAAGCAATAGGGTAAAAACCAGCAAATAGACGGAATCAACTTCCACACACAAAGCTATTTACCGCAAGTCCGTTACGGTATTCCCAATCTGACTTCTGACGAAGACCCAAGTAGAGGTCCTCACGATCCGTCACAATTGAACTGCAAAATTAACAAATATAGATAATGTATCACATGTTTCAAAAAAAAATGTATCACAACAAGACATAGAAAAATGGTGAATACGGTGGAACAATCAGAACACGACTTGCTAATCACGAGATTGACGAGAAACCATACCAGCCTATAGCTCCAATTAGACACATTGTGACAAGGACACAAAATATTGTAATAATGAGTTTGTCAAGCTTCTTCTCCAGCGTACTTCTTTTCGATGGAGCATTCATCGCATTCATCATCACCTAAATAGTTTGAATTCACCATAGAATAGCATCAGACTGTATGCGTAGCCACGACACAATGAAATAAAAAACTAAAAAATGGTCTTATAATGCATGAATCCTGTTGGCTAGAAACACATGTTTGCAAAGCTGGTTTCTCATAAAAAAAGCTTCAGTGCTTCACAATTTCTTACCTTCGTCTCATGGCCAGTAAAAACAACAGCTCCAACTATGTATTCTGTGTTCCTAAGACTGCATCCCTGAAAATGTAGATTTCAAGAGTCTCAGAATAGTAATGAATCCAAGGGTATAAAGCTCCGAATTACATGCATGGGTATTTATTCAGTAAAGTTTTTAAATCCAAGGGTATTAAAGCTGCAAAAAAATCAAGATATCTCATAAGTGGATCAACATGATCCATAATAAAAACACAATATGCATGACCAAATCATGAAATTGCAATAATAACATAGAAAAGCGAGAAAAAGAAAGCCAACGGCAGAAACAGTCAACCGTACACGCAATAAAAGCTGGTCGGGAGAGAGAGGTAACGTCTGCTTTTGCACTACAAGATTCCCAGTGAAAGTGTACAAAGAATTGTTCGGTTGCTCACACTGAATTTCACCTGCATTGCAAAAGACACAGATGTTAGAGAAAGTTAAGACATGTGTTACAGTTACAACACAATCAATTTGAAATGAAAATAAAATAAAATGAAGGACGTCAGAGCAAAAAAAAATTGCATCTACATGTATAGTATAATTACAGAATGAAATGGATAGAAGGCAAGAACATGTATCATCAGTAAGAAATGAGGCATAACAACTCTTTCATCAAAACAAAATTAGGAAAATTCGACCAGACAATCACTAAACAAATAAAAAACTAACTCCTATATAAGACTATGCTGCCAATGGCTCTGGTGGTGCTTTGATACGTGCATCAGGATTCAGGATGTGATATAAAAAGAGGCAGCAAGTTGGCAGAGTAACTATAAAAAAGTAACCTGACCCGGTGAACCTTTCTCAGACAGTTTCATTTATTAGCCTTTTAGCCAGAAGGTAGTGATCCAATGTATGATCATAAAACTGATAAGCGTATCCAGAACCGATAGCTAAATGGGCCTGAACCCACTAACTTTATTATTAAACTATTCATAGCAAATTACGTACTAGTCGTCACTGCGACAGGTTCCTCTGTGTACAATTTTTTTTTGTTGCATGATAAGAATTAATACAATAGGCTAACCTTTAAACTCAGAAGCTTTCTCTGGTACCAAGTAATCCCATGTCCTTTCAAGGGCCTTTCGTATTTTTAAATTTGTTTCTCCATCTAGATTTGCAGTCTGCACTCACAATAAATACGTAAATGAGCTGAACACTAGGTAACAGAACGATCTTGAATAACAGCTTTTGTCCTGAACAAAGAGAGAAGTATATATTTCTTGAAAGGGGCTGTCAACAAAGAAGCACCTCAACGTAGCAAATACCATCAGGATTAGTGCTGGACAGGAAAAGAATATCGGCTGGAAAAAATGCATCTTGTTTTATCTGCAAAATCAAGAGACTTATCTAACAACTGTGGATCTTAATTCAAAGATAACAAGATTCTGAAATCATGCTATGAATTAGAACCCTGAAAAGTAGTCAACGCAAACAAATTTCTTACACACAGTGTCCTTTGCTAGAGGTCAACAGAGCTAATGTTTGATGATATATTAACTCGTTTATAAGGGAAAAAGGAAACAAAATACAGTATTATACTCTGTCAAGAAGTCATAGAAACCCTCCATTTCGGAGATGGGGGAGTAAGTTACCAGAGAGGAAATCAGCACAATGACACACATAAATTACAGAAGGTAACTGAACCCTCACTATAATGCAGGCAGTACAAACAACTAAACATGTGTGCCAACAACCCACTAAAACACACACAGCAATAAATAAACAGCAATTCATCGTTTCATGTTCGAACAATAAAGGACTAACCGACTAACCTTGACAATATCCCCAACTTGCAACTTTCGCCAGGGAATAGGTACCCACTGTTGATCTTGTAAGATCTCCACTGTGGTATTATTTATGGACATATCATTTTGAAACCGTTTCTGCACCAAATTACCCACAGAAGGATTTAGAAGTTGAGTCACAGGTGGGCCTTGAGACTCAAAAGCATATTCTAGCTTAAACAGATTATTTTAGTGTTGAAACAATTCTACTATAGAGCTAGTGGAAATGGGATATTTCTGCAATTTAACAAAAAAAACAAAATAAGAGAAAACGCTTACCCAGTCTTCGAAAGCCTCTTTAATAAGAGAGACAAGAAGCACCATTGACAGAGGAGCTACATTTGTTATTGGACTCACAGGGCTGAAGGAAAAACAATCTATCTAGTTAATAACTGCATAGATGATGCATTAATTAATCCGTAAAGTTTCATCCAACAAAAAGAAGGGCATTCTATGGATAGAATATCAAATGAACTTAGCAAAATCGTCGAAGTTAGACAACTGGCAATGGAGTTAGCATACCTTATAGGTGTCATTGATAGACACGAGATTCCAAGAAAGTATATGTTTGCTATGCGCCTAAACTGTCAAGAAACACATTAAAACTAAGATCACAACACAAACACATAAAGAAAAAGCCTTGTGGGAAAGACTGGAGTGGCATTGTACATCAGCTGTAACTTCATTTACGGTTTTGATATTAGTTGCATAGGAAAATTCACAATATTCTTGATACATGTGCATGAGATACAGAAATATCAAAAACAATCCCAAATGAGAAGACAATTCGGCTTGTAAATTGTTGGTTTCATTAAACTTCTTGGATTTGGAAAATACTAACGCTGCAGCTAAGTTAACAACCTTTAGAGATCCAAGAAAGAAAGAAAAAACATGAATTTACCTGTTCAAACAGACCCTTAGGCAGAAAGGTGAAAACGTTATACTTTGTCGTCGAAATTGAATTCCCCTGAAACAACCACCACACGATCATCAGAATAATCAAAACTAACTACAAGCACAAACTAAAAAGAAAAGAAAAAAAATCAGATCAATGAATCCCAAAAAGCAGAAATTCCAACGTGGAATCGAACGGAGAATAAGCCCACATACCTTGAAGCGGACGGGCCTATTGGAATCCCGATCATTGCAGAAGACGGTACGATAAGACGGGGCCTGAGGCTGAATATGACCCAACGTCACCGTTCGAGACGGAGTCCGCCGATGACTAGCCGACGAATCGACGCTTAAATTACCCGATCGAACCATTTGGATTCACCACGATCCAACAGGTCACTTGGCTATGATTGATTCGATTAGGCCACCGAAGAGATCTACGGTAGAAAGTGGAAAAGGAGAAGACCAGCAGCCTCTCTTCCGTTTCAACCTTTATTTTGTTTGTTTGTTTGAAGAGTAACGCTTCTTCTTCTTTCGTCTCACAAAGTTGCTGCTTCTTCGGGTCCAAATCAATTAATTAAAAATATACTAGGTATATTGATTTGATTAAATTATTTATTTTATGTGATTTGTCATATCACTTTTCCTACCAATGGACACTCGAATTTAGTTGGTCTTTTCAGACTTTACATTTATAGAATTAGAAATTTAAACCTGTTTCAGATAGTTACAAAATTTGGTTTAGATTTGGTTCTAATCATTACTGATTAGGCGAGTTCGGATACCCATTTTAATTATGTAAATTTTTAACAAAAATCCAAATATACTTAAGTTCTCAAAATCTAAAAATAAAAATAACATAAAACATATAAATTTGAATAATGTAAAACTAAATACTTAAATTTACATAAAAATTAGTTCAATTAGATGGAGAACAAATAATTTTGAACATTTTTTGTTATTTATAGATATTTACTTGTGATTATTTTGATAATATTTAGATATTTTCATATGTTTGAACATCTAAGAGATATAAAATTTAAAATAATTAATATATTTAAGTTTATAATTATGATTTATATATTTTCGATATCCAAAATATTTCAAGTTGAATCGGATTCGGGTCCCATTATCCAAATATCAAAAATTTAGATTTATCTAAGCACTTAATCAATTTTAGTTTATGTTTAGTATTACTTTCAAATCAAGTTTAGTTTGGTTATTCGAATCCATATATTTTACCCAAACTTATTTTCTTCTACTAATATAAAGCAAATAAAATAAATATTTTACAAAAAAATGGGTTTATTTTACATAAATGATTATCAGACCGTACTTTAATAATATTAATAAAAATGGTCGGGCGTCATGTCAATATTGGTGGGCATGTTACAAAACTGATGTAGTTTATAACCAATAATATGTACTTTCTTACAAAAAATCTTGGTAAATATAACAACAACCCGATATAATCGAGTGAAAGGGGTTAGGATTGCGTCGAAAATATGTAATATCTTCATTCGGCACATGATTCATGTTTTTCAATTGATTTCGTGAATTTCTTTCCTTTTAAAGATTTTCTAATTTCTGATTTTTTTTTCTACCAATCTGATTTTGTTTCTAATTCTTTATTTGATACAAAAACTCTGGAAATAAAAACAATACTTGAATAAACTAAAGATCAAAATTTTTGTGTGGTGTTTCTCACCTCAATTTCCTTAATTCATAATCAATCACAATTATTTGTTTCATTCGTGTACAGAAACTTTAACCATGGCAAAGTTCGGCAATGTATTCCAACATTTTAGTTGATATGAATTTTAATATTTTTTATAGTTTTTTCTTTCAACAATGATATTTACAGTAGTTGCACGGATAGAACTTCTATTCACTAGTACAAAAGCTAAACATACAAAAAGTAAAAATGATTTGATTAAAAAAATAATATATGATTACATTAAATTATCTATGGTAGAGTTACAAAAATTAATGTGTAGACGCATTAATTGTTACACAATGATTTATTTAAAAGGAAAGTAGTAGTAGTTTGCATTAAAGTTAATTTCTTTTATAAGAAACGTTCTCCACTCAATACATCAGTGTTTTCCAAAATAAAAGTTTCTCGTGAAAACACATCACAGACCTTATGAATAAGCCTTTAAGGTAAGTTTTAAAAATGTTTTTCTTTTAATATATAGGGGATATATTCTTTCATTTTTGGTACATATTTTTCTTTTGGGTTATTCTACAAGTTATATCTTTCCGACCCCACATCTATGGACTAATTGCCTATGGTCATCCCTAATAGCATATGCTCATTTCCCTTTAATGAAACACAAATATCTACTTCTTTTTAATTTTTCAAAATATTTTTTTTTAAATCCAAAAATTGAAAACTCTGAAATTTCAATTTTTTTGATTTTTTTAAATTTAAATTTTAATTATTGATATACAATTTTTCGTAGTTTCACTTGGTTGTACTGAGTTATACGTTGTTATACTAGTACTATTGAATTAACTATATTTAGTTATTTCAAGTGATACTGGTTATATTGTGTCATAATGAGTATTATTGAGTTAGTTGTACCAAATTATAATGAGTTACTAGATGATTACCCACGCGCATGCGCGGAGTGAAATTAATATACTAATTATCGTTGAATATTAATTTTGATTGTTCAACCACGATGTCATAAGTCTCCAAACGTATAGTTATGGATCGTCAATATAATGTTGATGAGTATGGTGTTGTTTGTTGATATTTTTTTAAAAGTTTATTTAATTTACATTGGGCTTCAATGATATCATTCGAATGTTATAATTCACCATCTCACTTCGATATGAAAAATCATATTTTTAAAATGATATGATCAAGTAACATCTAAGATTCATGCTTGCGCATAATGAAGATTAATTATGTATACAAATTATTTATAGATAATATTATTTATTTTGTATTAATTTACATATTATGTAATAATAAATATATTAAATAATTGAGGAGAGAATAGGTATTACGTATACAATTAAATTCGAGTAAGAACATAAATAAAAACAATCTTTCTTTTTATTTACAAAACTTATTTGCTGATAAAAAACAAAATAAATCATTTATCTATTTTATATAATATATAATTAAAATCAAATGATATTGATATAGATATATAATATATTTAATATAAATGTTTATTTATTGAGGCTTGATACTCATATGATTTTATTAACATTTTTTATTTGTTGTGAAAAAAATATTATTTTTATTAACATGTTTATGTATTTTATATATGATATATATATATATATATTAATTTAAACGATATTGAAATAAATGTATATATATTAAATGAGACTTCATATTTACATGATTTTATGATCATTTATATCTTTTTATAATAAAAAAAAGTTAAACAATTGATCAAAACAATTTCATCGTAGATTTTTAACAGCCTTAGTAATTTATATTAAAAAAAATCAAAATATAGCAAATTAGAAAAAATCTAGATTTTTTTATTATATACTTATGTGATTTTTAAATGTCTTTCAATAAAATAAAATTGAAAAAAATGATGGAAGATACATATATTGTTATCAAATATTTATTATTCAAAATCATTAATTGTCACATATTTTTTAATCATATTAGGTAATTTCGTAGTTTTTATTTAAGGAAAGAATAAAAATTATTATTTTATGCACGAATAACTAATCTGATAATTAGTTTAATAAAAATTATAATATATATTTAGATGGATTAACTTATTTTTTTAATATTTTAAAAATCATTGTAGTGATGACATGTGACTACCAAAATAGCTCGTATATATAGCTCCATGATTAATATATATAGCTCGTACATTTTATAAAATAATATATATATATATATATATTAAATAATTGAGAAACCAATAACTTACCTAGGATTGATAACTTATTTTTTAAGGATTTTAATATTCCAGGATTAATATATATAGCTCGTATATTAATATGTTATAATGACATGTGTGTACCAAAATATGTTGTAATGATCCATCTAAGTATATAATTAACATATATGTATTTTATATGATATATAGTTTAATTTAAACAATGTTAAAGTATATATATATATAATCTGAATATATATTAAATGATACTTAATATTCATATGATATTATAATCATTTGTATTTTTTTATAACAAAAAAAAAACATTGTTCACAAAATTTTGATTGTGATACTTTTACTGTTTTAGTAATTTACAGTTCTTTTCAAAAATTCATAATATAACATGTAAGAAAAAAAATTTAGATTTTTTATTATATGGTTAATGTGATTGTTTAATTTTTTAATAATATAAATTAAAAAGATGATGAAGAATACAAAATATATTATCAAATCTTTATTATTCAAAACATTAATTGTCACATATATATTAATCATATTAGGTAATTCCGTAGCTTTTATTTAAGGAAAAAATGTAAAATATATTTTTTATGCACTATTAATCAATATGAATGTTAATTTAATAAAAGTATAATCTATAATTAGATGGACCAAATTTTTTCTAAGGATTCTGAGAATCATCCTGGTGATGACACGTGGCTACACTTAAAAGTTCTAATGTTCGAGGATTAATATATAGGGGATACTAATTATACTAACTTATACTCAAATCTATAGATAAAACACATAAAATACACAAATTTCCTTGAAAATGAAGAACAAAAAGAACTCTAACTATGTAAAATTCCTAGAATCTTCTTTAACAACTCAAACCGTTGAACCGGTAGATCCGTACCTTGTATATAATCCGGTTCAGGTATATAATCCGGTTCATATTTAATGAAAATTTTATTAATTAAAAAACTGATAGAACCCGGTAAAAATCCAAAAACTCATTATTAACATGTGATATAATATCAATGATCCGATAAACATAAAATATATGATAATATTTTAATTTTTTTAATTAAATTAATCATATACTTTTTAATATTACACAAACTTGTGATTTTTGATGATATTTTAATTATGTCATTCAAATAAAATATTATAATATAAAAAACTTATTAATATGAAAATATTAGTTTATCTTTGTTATTAATAATTTATTATAAGTTTGTATTTTTTATTTTTATTTTAGATTTAAAATTTAATTTTATGATACATAGATTTAAGAAAATAATATTATGATGTCATTATGGTTTTTCATTAATGTAGTTTTAAAATATATATGTCTAATATTTAAATTTAAAATATTTATATTAAATAAAATTAACATATTTTATAAGTAGTTATAAGCCCATTGCTTATTAATCCATTTAAATATATATTTGGAGACCTAAGACCAAAAGACTCAAATGTCATTAATGAATTTTATTAATCATTTGTAAAGTAAGGATAATTTTAGAAAAAAATCAAATTTTCATTAAAGGCATAAAATGAAAATAATCATGTTTTAATGATATAGATATCTATTAAATTACCTACACCTCCTAAAAAATTGGTTGAAAATAAATAAATCGATTCAAAAATGGGCTTTTTTGCTGAATAACCAATTTTAGAGTGAAAATTAAGTAAATAACAATGATTTTGACATAATGTAAAAACTAACATTTATATCATTATTCATCCGGTTATACCCTTTCACTTTACAATTACCCGGTAAAGATGTGTTCTATGGAAATAAGTTATCCACATCACACGTTTATTAGCCACATATATATGCAATAAGTGTCCTATTCTATATCGTTGAAATAGTATAGGATATAACTCCACCCACAATACACACTACTAAACATTATCCAAACCCCAATTCATATATATTAAACCCTAAATCCCAATCTAAACCCAAATCCAAACTCAAATATAAGCTATAATATATATTCCACATGAAAGAACAAGGAGCCATCTACAAATTTATTAAACTCATAAATATGCATCGAGTGTTTTATTTCATATCATCGAAAAAGTATATGCTTAAATCTCTATTCACAATCCCTAAATACTAAACATTACCCGAACCCTAACCATAAATACTAAACCCTAAATATAAACCTTAAAACCATATCAACCATAAACCCAAATAGAATGGAACAAAATAAATAGTATAGTACATATTAGAGAAATTATGAAATATCTATACTTGTATGTAAGAAGTTAATGTTGACCCAAACCTCAACCCATATGTGGCTATAAAAAACATGATTGTACTGTAAAAACGATGATACAAAATAAATGAAGACTTTATTTTTCATGTACAATCCCTCTATATATTAAATGAGAAGTACATTTGACACGTGTCGCTCATACAGCACTTCTCAGCCAAAATAACGCGATTCTATTGGTTGATTTTTTAGAAATTCATTTTTGATTTATTTTTCTCATTGACACAACTTAAATGGAAAGAACTATAAACACTTACCTTATATTGTATTCTCGGTTCAAAATAAATCCTTTTCCGATGATTTCTCTTTTTAATGCATTGAATACTCATTAAATAAGACAGATTGAAGGGAAACAACCGTAATTGTCGAGAAAATTTGTAGATCTTTTGGTTCGTTATTAATTATTTGTTATTAGTTTCCTGAAAACAAATATTAGTTAATACATGTAATAATAAGTTGCCTTATTATAAATTAATTAATTTCGCAAGAATATTAGTTAATACATGTAATAATTAGTTTCCTTATAACAAATATATTACTTGCGCAAGAATATTAGTTAATACATGTAATAATTAGTTTCCTTATAACAAATATATTACTTGCGCAAGAATTATTACATGATTCATGTAATAATTAGTTTCCTAAAAACAAATAATAAAACTTACGCAAGAATATTAGTTCTCTATATTATGCTGCTGGTGTACAAACTCATCAGAAACCGTTTGCTCTCTATATTATGCTTGCAAGACTCGTTTCTCCTAAGCCTACTGCAGAGGTAGGCGTTTCAACCTCAGACAGAAATGGATTGATCTTTTACCTAATGTCATTTGTCATTACATCTCCTAACATAGTATTCGGCAGTATATAAGTTCAGCCGAACATGTATCCTAACTGGAAAAACTCTCATTGGAGGCAAAACCAGGATCACTAGCTATCTTATTTATCAGCTTTGGTGGGTAAGAGTGATTGTTGTGTACTGATTTATTTTAAAACATTCGTATAGAAGTTTTAGCAGTAAAGAAATAGTTTTTGTTGATAACGACGTTGATGCTTGATCTTTTTCTTTGATTAGATCCATGGCCCAAGATTTCCGAAAACGCAAAAGACCTTATCAGGGAAATGCTT
Organism: Moricandia moricandioides; assembly: GCA_905132885.1. Classification (NCBI taxonomy): domain Eukaryota; kingdom Viridiplantae; phylum Streptophyta; class Magnoliopsida; order Brassicales; family Brassicaceae; genus Moricandia; species Moricandia moricandioides. The sequence continues at coordinate 49,431 of CAJHQQ010000667.1, read as the reverse complement.
GATCCTGACCAAAAGCGTCGTCTCACTGCTCAGCAAGTGCTAGATATATAGTTTTATGGTTTCTAATGATGCTTATGTTGTGATATGGAATCTAAAACAGATAGAGTACTAATAATCTTGCTTTGTTTTGCGCAGATCATCCATGGTTACAAAATGCAAAGACACTCCTAATGTATCATTAGGTGAAACAGTAAGGGCAAGACTGAAGCAGTTCACAGTCATGAACAAGCTCAAGAAACGAGCACTCAGGGTTATTGCTGAACATTTATCAGATGAAGAGACTTCTGGTATAAGAGAAGGGTTCCAAATAATGGACACAAACCAAAGAGGGAAGATTAAGATCGACGAGCTGAAAATAGGGTTGCAGCAACTTGGCCATAACATTCCCCAAGATGATATACAAATCTTGATGGACGCTGCAAGCTTTTATTTCATAATTACCAAATCTTTGAAGTCATATAGCGCAATGCACTGATCCTATAGAGCTATCTTTTTTGGCAGGGAGATATAGATAAAGATGGATACTTGGACTGTGACGAGCTCATTGCCATATCAGTGCATCTCAGGAAAATGGGCAATGACGAGCATCTTAAGAAAGCCTTTGCGTTCTTTGATCAAGACAATAACGGGTATATCGAAATAGAGGAGTTAAGGGAAGCTTTGTCTGATGAAGTTGGTACCAGTGAAGAAGTTGTTGATGCTATTATCCGCGATGTTGATACTGATAAGGTTTGTTTAGACAAACTATTGGTGAAGACGTTTTATAAAATAACTCAATAACTAAACATTATCATATACTTTTTGTTGCAGGATGGAAGAATAAGTTATGAAGAGTTTGTGACAATGATGAAGACGGGAACAGACTGGAGAAAAGCTTCGAGGCAGTACTCGAGGGAACGGTTTAACAGTATCAGTCTCAAACTGATGCAAGATAGATCGTTGCATGTCAATGGATATACAAGTTGAGAGAGTGTCTGAATCAGCATTGGAAGATTGAATCAAATGGATGCAAAAATCTTTCTTCATCTCTTTATTTTTATTTTTTAATCCTTTTGGGTTTTGCGTTCTTACACCACGATGTAAGAGCATCTTAGGCATGTAAGTTATAACGAGTTGTGTGTTTAGTTTTCTGGTTGAAGAGCGAGTGAGTATGTTGGATCAAGAGAGAAAAAGTGTGTGGCCTGCGGCTGTGTGTAGATACTTTGTATGATTGTATGTTGGTAAAGATCATCGTTAGTCTTTTTTTCTTGTGATAATCTGTAATTTCTATAACAGTTCAAGAATTATATGAGAGATTGGATTTGTTTTCTCTTTTAGGAGTTCAGAAGTTTTATAGAGCCTTGATTCCGTCTAATTATTATGCTAAAATTTTAAAAACAAAAAAGTTAGGAAGAACTTCCAGTTAGAGTACGTAAATGTGAGTACGTACTCACATTAGTTAATAGGAAGAACTTCAATAAGAATCATGATGACAAGTTAATTATACGACCATCAACTTTGTGGCACACACATTCCATGCTTTTCGCACCAACTGATTTAACAAAAATATTATTTTAATAACAAAATTTCATACTCGTTAGAAACATAAATATTTTAGAAAAAAATTGTTTCAATAAGATACATTTTTAATATCTGCTATATATTTTTTTTTCATCTAACAATGAATAACTGTAAACTTCAAAAAATGATTGCATTTGTTGAATATTTATTGGCTTAAAATTATTAAAAAACACTAATTACAAAACTATACATTTATAGCTGAAATTTAATATTCCTTATATATTAAAAGAGAAGAATTACAACTTTAGAAGCATGACTTCATGAGAATATTTTTTAAAAGTTTTTTAAAAAATAAGTTGGTCTATCTAAATATAAATTATATTAAACTATATACCATACAAAAGGAGTTAAGTTTTCAATAGCCGATAATATAGATAAGATTATTTCCGCTGAAATACCAGACAAGACTGTAGATCCAGACCTGTATGAAATCGTTGGTGATTGTATGATGCATGGTCCTTGCAGTGCAGCAAAGAAGAATAATGTATGTATGGTTAATGGTAAATGTTCTAAGATGTTTCCAAAACCTCTCAACATCAATACATCGATTGACGCAAATGGATTTCCAGCTTACATGCGTCGTATTGATGGTAGGTTCGTTGAGAAAAAATGGTATCAGATTAGATAATGGATATATTGTACCATACAATAGAGACCTTATGTTTCGATATCGCGCCCATATGAATGTCGAGTGGTGCGTCCAAACACGAGTTGTTAAGTATCTTTTCAAATATATTCATAAGGGACCTGATTATGCTTCAGCTGCCATGGATAAAGAAGATGAAGATGGCGTCATTGATGAAATCAAAACATATTACGACTGCATGTATTATTATATTTAAAGCAATTCGTTTTAGTGTTTACAAATTACTAAATTCTTTATTGTATATATCATATTTATTTTTATTTTTATTGTATTAATAATAGATATAAAACAAAATTTGTATGCTATGTTATGTGTACATCAAACGAAAAATACATCAATAATCTATTAATATTAGTAAAAATAGATATGTATACGCTTTACCAACTATATAATATCATAAATGAAATTATATAACTCATTTTATACAATAAAATAAATACATTATGAAAAAATATAGTTTTATTGTCTTTCACATTTTAAGGTATACGATCATCTTTTCTAATATATGTTTTCGTATTTCTTAATTAGATATATTACTGCATGCGAGACGTCGTGGCAGATTCTTGCTTTTCCTACACATTTTCGTACTACTTCTGTGGAGAAACTTGGATTTCATCTTCCGGATCAGGAGCTGGTGTTTTTTGATGAAGATGAACCTATTGAGAATATTCTCAACAAAAAAACTGTTAATCAATCCATGTTTTTGGCCTGGTTCATAGCAAACAAAAAATACCCAGAGGCAGGAGAGTTGACATATGCCGAATTTCCAACAAAATTTGTTTCGAAATCAGGTACGAGAGAATGGGTACCACGGAAACGAGGCTTTGTGATAGGGAGGATTGCGCATATTCATCCATCACTTGATGAACTATATTTCTTAAGAGTATTGCTAAATTGGGTAAGAGGGCCGACATCATACGAGGATATAAAAACAGTTAATGGTGTTTTATATGATACATACGAAGATGCTTGCTATGCGTTGGGATTGATGGACGATGACAAGGAATTTATAGAAGCTATCAAAGATTGCAGTGATAATAGTTCTGCCACGTATGCTAGGAAGCTTTTTGTGAGAATTTTGGTATCCAAAACTTTATCTCAGCCTCATGTCGTGTGGGAAGCTACTTGGGAGTATCTTACCGACGATATTCTTTACAAGAAACGATGAGAAACTGGACGACCTGGTGAGCGTTTTGTCTTATTAAACTTTTTTATTTAAAAATTGTCTCTGTTATTTAACAAATTTATCAAACTTGGATATATGAACTTGACCATAGAGCAGATCAAAAACATTGCTCTTACTGAGATCGAAAATCATTTGCTCAGCAATGGTCGTAGCCTCAAGAAATGGCCCCTCATGCCAAAGCCAGAAGATTTTGGCTCTTACAACGGCAATCACCTTATAGATGATGAGCTTAAATATGTTGTGGAAGATCAGCTAAAGGAAAATGAAAGACTTATGGTGATGATAACAAATGAGCAAAGAGGGGTATACAACCAGATTCTGGATGCAGTTTTAAATGATAGCGGTGGAATGTTCTTTCTTTATGGTTATGGAGGCACAGGAAAAACCTTCGTATACAGAGCATTCTCATCGGCGATCCAATCTAGACGTATGATTGTTCTAAATAACGCATCCAGTGGAATTGCAGCATTGTTGTTGGAAGGAGGTAGAACCGCACATTCCAGATTTGGTACTCCGATAGATGCAGACGAGTTCAGTACTTGCAAGAAAATGGAGCCAAGATCGGATCGGGCAAAATTGGTTAAAGCGACAAAGTTAATTGTATGGGATGAGGCTCCTATGATGAGCAAACACTGTTTCGAGACGTTGGATCGTTCTATGCGTGATATTATAAGATATTCTGAAGACAAACCTTTTGGGGGTAAATTTGTTGTTTTCGGTGGAGACTTCAGACATATTTTACCGGTTATACCTGGAGGTGGTAGAGCAGAGACTGTTTTGGCGGCTCTGAATTCGTCATATCTTTGGGAGCACTGCAAAGTTTTGAAGCTAACAAAAAACATGAGATTGCTCGCTGGTCTTACTGATGATGCATCAAAAGAGTTTCAATCTTTCTCACAATGGATTTTGGATGTTTGAGATGGAGATGGAAAAATAAATTTGCCTAACGACGGACAAGTTGAGATTGAAATACCTTCTGATTTGCTGATAAAAAACAGTGGAGAAGATCCTATTGACACTATGGCAAAAGAGGTTTATGGACAAGCTTTTCAAACCTCAAGAGATAAGGATTTGTATAGAAATCGAGCGGTTCTCACTCCCACAAATGATGAAGTGGATAAAATAAATGATTACATGCTTTCGCAGTTGCCAAGTAACATGTTTTTGTGTTTACTCTTATGTTCCAGTAACTTTTTACATGTCACTAAAGAAAAGGATTTACATATGCTTTCAAGTGAAGAGAAGGTTACCTTATCTCTGACAGTATTATCCCATCCGATGTTGACGTAGAAGAAAATGTTGTATATCCTGTAGAGTTTTTGAACAGTGTTAAAGTGGCTGGACTGCCTAGACATAATTTGAAGCTCAAGGTTGGTGCTCATATTATGTGTCTCCGTAACATGGATGTTGCAGATGGATTATGCAATGGTACTAGGCTAATTGTTATTGAGGTACTTCCCCATGTGATAGAAGGTAGAATTATAACCAGAAACAATATTGCTCGAGACAAAGTTTGGATTCCTAGAATGTTTGTAACACCACCTGACACAAAGTTTCTCTTCAGAATGTGTCGAAGACAGTTTCCGGTTACATTGGCTTTCGTGATGACTATCAACAAAAGTCAAGGTCAAACACTAGAAAGTGTTGGTTTGTTTCTGCCTAGGCCAGTGTTCTCTCATGGTCAGCTCTACGTTGCACTTTCAAGAGTTAAGTCGAGATCTGGATTAAAAATCCTAATAATTGGTAAAGAAAGGAAGCCGGAGACAAAAACATTGAATGTTGTCTACAAACAAGTTTTCCAGAATATTCCGTACGTAATTGTTATCTACTTTTTTCCAATAAATTTTTTAAAATATATAAATTGTCACAATTATTTATTTTTTGGAATTTGCCAGATGGGTAGTGATGAGTATGAAAATCGATAGTATTTCATTGCCAATCAATTTTCCGACTATTCCGATCATGGTATGTCACTTTAATATATTTTTCTGTTCAATAAAGAATAGAAAAGAATAAATATTTCAAATTATATAACACCTCTACTTGCTTACAAATTAAATACATATTTTTGCAGGTTTCTAATGGAAGTTGTTTTCATTATCGAGACAAGTACTTCATACTTGATCAAGTACGTCATAATTGATATAATTTATGGATAATACTTTCAATTTTATTATATTTTCTTTTAATATGTCTACATAAACTTTTCTAAAAAATAAAAGATAATAATATTTTTACCTAAAATAAAGACTTACAACACATATACAATACAATTCTAATTAGTGATAATATAAAATATGTTACTTCTAAAATTATACACTATTAATTCCAGATTTGGAAAATAAAATATCTTCTTTAACACACAAATTATTTTGGGACGTCGCAATTATGCATACCGGAACGATTACCTCCTGATACTGAAGTTACTTTGTTCCATCTCGTCTGTGTAAAATTTCGAGTACCAATATTTTTTTGTGCCTGATTCTTTCTCCCAAAGACGGTGGTATTATGATATAAAATCCATTACTGCTAAAACTTTGTACTACTTAATCCATAATTTGAATATGTTTATGCCCGCACAGGGTGCGGGCCGGTCACCTAGTACATAGTATATACCCTATACAAATAGTATAGAATAGTACATTGTCCATTCTATTTATATACATAAAGTTATAATATAGAAATTCTATATATTATATAACTGTAGATCATATCCCTACCTTCTCCCTAAATACTAAACTTTAAATCATATTCACTAAACCCTAAACTCCAAAATAAAATATAATATTTACTTATAATATTTTAAATAAAATACAATGCTCAAATTAATATACTATATTTTGTAATATTAAACTATACTATACTATAATTTATTCTCACTAAATATAGTATGGACGGTAAGTCATCTTCTACATATTCTTCTTTTTCAAGATACAACGACAAATATTGACTTGTCCACCATCAACACTTTCACCACTATTTTTGCATAATACTCTGTAATCTGCAATGGCACAAGCTCCATAACTAAAAAACAGACTATAAAAACAAGAGGATGAAAATAATTGCTTTTTGGTTTCTCTAGTACAGTTACCGATAACAAACACCATTGGAAGAGAAGATAACACAGAAATATTAGTTGCTAAAATAGAAGCAAAAGAAGAGACACAGATATAAGTATTTGTCATAACAGATCATCGATCTGTGAGGAGGAGAAAGAAAAAAAATAAAAGAAGTTAACCGGTCATTTACAAAGGGTATTTTGGCATATATTTCATATAATATGTTGAATATCATGGTCAACTTTTTTTTTAGTTAGATACCTAATTATAATTTGTTTGATAGCTATTAGATGCAATTTCCCTTCAAAAATCTAAAATAAAAAAAAACCATGGTTTAGGGTTTTGGTGCCAAGTCATCAACGGCAAATAAACCGTTCATTCGCTGCCAAGTCTTCGACGGCTCGTTCTCCTCTGGAATTCTATAAGAGAAAATTTGTGGAGGAATCACCTGATTGTGCTCTGCCTCAGAAAGTTGAGAGAGAAGATGATTCCACTCAAATCATCAACGAAGAGCTCGTGGCACGACGTTTTCTTCCCTGAAAACTACGTTCCTCCCTCCGGTAAAGGAGACAACAAACCACCGGCCAAAGAATTCGCTTTCACCCTTGACTCATTTCAGTCTGAAGCTATCAAGTGTCTTGATAACGGCGAATGGTAAGCTGAATAATCGATTTCAAGCTTCAAACTTTACGCTCAACTAGTGATTTATAGTGTAAGTTCAGTTAAAACAAAACACTGAAGTGTATGTTGCATGTTCAGGTTTCAGCTCATGCATCTTCTGGAAAAACAGTTGTGGCGTCTTATGCTATTGCTATGTCTTTGAGGGAGAATCAGAGGGTTATTTATACTTCCCCTATAAAGGCACTCAGCAATCAGAAGTACAGAGATCTTAAGAAGAGTTTTCTGACGTTGGTTTGATGACTGGGGATTGTTTTATTTGCTATTTTCTTAGTTTTTTTTTATCTTATCTTTGTTTCAGGTCATGACCACGGAGATCTTGCGTAGCATGCAGTATAAAGATTCAGAGATTATGAGGGAGGTGTAGAAGCCGGAAAACCGAATCAATACAAACAATATAAATAAAACGATGTTAAGGAAATATTCGATTCAAAAGACGAGATAAAAACCGAATAGAATTAGACCATGGAGTCGAGACGAATCTCTTTCCTTAACTCTTAATATTCGCTCCGTAGTGAGACGGACTTGTACGAATTAGAGCCCATGATACAACCATGATAGACGATTCATGCTTCACTCATGAACGTCCCCTATAACGAACTATAAATCTACGAAACACTCTCTACTAATGACTTACGCTTAGGGATTTTGATTGCTGGTTTCGTTGTAAAACGTTAAGCAATGAAATGAGAAAGGGACGAGTTTTTAAAGAGGAGAAGACGAGCCACTTTCCGTAACTGATGCAGCGAGTGCGCACGTTAGCGGAAATCTCGCGAGTATCTCGAAGTTGAGGCATTCTTTCTTCGTATCGTCACGAAGAGAAAATGCAGGTTGTTTTTGGAGGAACTACGCGTCGTTTAAACACAAACGTCATGCTGTTTTATGGAATTAAAATGGCAAAACGTTGGGCTTAACTGGGCCCAAAAAGAACATCTTGTAGTGGCCCTGGGGCCACATTTACCCAAGCCCAAGCCCAAGCCCACGCCCACGCCCTCGCCGAGCCAAGCCGGCGGCGGCGCGCGCGTGGGGTGCCTCCTCTCTCTGAGCTGTTTACACTATGCTATCAAGTACATGAGACTTCCAATCACTCATGCATACTCGTTTTGTGAAACCGCTTCACCTGAATTCTTTGTCAAGTGCATTTGGGGATCTAACGGAGTTTTTGTCATACTATTAGAGTAGTTTTTAAATCTCTCTATTATTGTTTGAGCATAATGAGATTGGGTTAAGATAATTCCATTTGAATTTCTTGTAATTTTTACCCCGAGAATAACATCTGCTAATCCCATATCTTTCATCTCAAATTTTCCTTTGAGCATGTTTTTTGTGTGATTGATAATATATTTATTGCTTCCAATAATGAGCATATCATCTACATATAAAAATAGCAAAACATACGCATTTTTGGTAGTTTTGTAGTATATGCATTTATCACATTCGTTAATTTTTAAACCATTTGACATCATTACATTATCAAATTTTTCATGCCATTGTTTAGGAGCTTGTTTAAGCCCATAAAGTGACTTTACAAGTCGACATACTTTGTTTTCCTGTCCAGGAATAACAAAGCCTTCAGGTTGTTTCATGTAAATTTCCTCTTCTAGATCACCATTTAGGAAGGCGGTTTTTACATCCATTTGATGGATTTCTAGGTCTCTTAAAGCTGCGATTGCTATCATCAGCCTTATTGAGGTTATTCTCGGAAGTGTCAAAATTGTCAAGACCTTCTTTTTGTCGGAATCCTTGAACTACAAGCCTTGCTTTGTGTAAACCAGGTGTTCCATCAGGGTTTAGCTTTCGTTTCATTATCCATCTATTCCCTAATGCTTTGCAGCCTGGTGGTAAATCTGTTATATACAATGTATAATTTTGCATGATAGAATCAAATTCACTTTTGACGGCTTCATTCCAAAAAGGAGCGTCTGGTGAGGACATAGCTTCTGCCAAAGTTTTTGGATCATTTTGTACTAAAATGCCATTAAGAAATCTTCACCAAAAGATTTTTCCTTTCGAGCTCTTTTGCTCCTTCTAGGTTCATCTTTTTCATTTTCTGAAATATCATTAACAAAATTTTTGACATTTGATCCAGTTTCTGAAACATGTGCTCGTCTCTTTCTTCTCGAGTTCGTTTTGAACCTTGTTTTTCCTTGCAAGGAAAAATATTTTCGAAGAATGATGCATTTCTTGATTCCATTACTGTATTTTCATGAATATCTGATATTTCAGATTTATATACCAGAAACCGATATGCACTACTATTATTTACATATCCGATGAAAATGCAATCCACTGTTTTAGGTCCAATAGTGACCTTCTTTGGTGGTGGTACCGCAACTTTTGCTAAGTACCCCCACACTTTGAGGTATTTATATGAAGGTAAATTACCTTTCCATAGTTCATATGGAGTTTTGCCAGTTACTTTATGTGGAATTTTGTTGAGGATATAATTAGTGCTAAGCAACGCTTCCCTCCACATGTTCTGGGGTAACCCAGATTCCTGCAACATTGCATTCATCATCTCTTTTATAGTTCAACAACTCCATTAGATTCTGGTGAATAAGGAGCTGTAGTTTGAGGAATGATTTCATGTTCTTTACAAAATGCATGAAATGGACCATCATACTCGTCTCCTTTGTCGCTTCTAACTATTTTAATAGTTGTTTTAAGCTGATTTTCAACCTCGAGTTTAAATTCTTTGAATTTTTCTAAGGTTTCATCTTTGCTATGTAATAAATATACATAACAATATTTTGTGCAGTCGTCTATGAAGGTCACAAAGTACTTTTTCCCACCTCTAGTTTGTATGTATTTTAAGTCACATAAATCTGTGTGAATTAAATCTAGAGGTTTGTTAGTTCTTTCAACACGAGGTGAGGGTGTTTTTAAAAAAGTTTGAAAATTTTGATTGTTGTCAAACATGGAAAGCCTCAAAACAAAACCATGAATATTATATTCAAAGAGATTTTAAACAACCTTGAAGGAAAGAAGTGACAAGGTATGCCATTGATTGTTGGCAAATATGAAAAGCCTCAAAATAAAACCATGGATGTTGTATTCAAAGAGAGTGATAAGGTATGCCATCTACATTCAACTTTGCAATGAACTACTTATTTTCAAATAATTTTTTTTTTCGGTTGGATGGAAGTTGATTCAGTTGTTATGTTTTCAGAATGTCCGTGGCTATTTATCTAATGCATTATTTGATTATTGCAGATTTCATTGTAGCAAGGAACTAGATTCTATTTTTAGGATTGATAAAGATTGATTTTAGCAACATTTACTGTTTTGATGAACATCGAATTTCTTATAAGTATTCAGATTCCACTTGGCTTTTGGATAAGCTAATTCAATTATATTTTAATATTATATCAAATACAATCAGTAGTCAGTTAAGTATACTGAGATATGCAAGAATCAGTGATAAGCCAAACTAATATTATAAGGCAAATGTTCAATCCTAATTCTAATCATATATGATTCTACATTTTTTTTCTTATTAATTACTGAATTTTATTTTCATATGAACAAAGGACAAAAGAATACTACTAACCTTTTTGAGTCCTGATGTTTGGCATATGTCTTTTGTTCTCTTCGAGCCACCCAAATAAATGCTCATTTCCAATATATATCTTTGTTGCTAAAAAGACAGATATATATTTTTTAAAAATACTATCATGTGAGATACCAAAAGATTACAAAGAAATACGGTAATATACATATTACAGGATTTTATACAGATTCACAGGATTTTATACAGATTCATATATATCTCAACTAGCGTGTGTTTATCTATTTAGAATATTTCCATTATTGCAAACTCCTCTTGTCGATGTATTAGGAAAACTTTATATGTATAAATAGAGGCCATGAGGTCTGATATGAATAACAAAAACAATTTGATATTATAAGACTTCTCATGGTATCAAAGGTATAATGGTTCTTGTGGACCAGAACTACCGCTTTCATTTCTTGTGGTTAGAAGAATAATGTCATGGTGATGACAGCTGAAGAAGACAAAGACGATGATCCGGATGATGACGTGAAGGCATGGAATAATGAACTCTTCATGACCACCGAACAAATTTAACCTCACAAACCTACGGCTTAACTCACGACCAGTGAACAACTTCAAACAACTTCGACCCCATGAACTCACGACCACCGAACATGCGACCTCACGAACTCACGACCGAAGAACTTGTGACCTCTCGTTTTTTTTTTTGATCAACAAGGATGGCGAATCTTCCTGTTGTGACAACAACTATGAACTGATGAAAACGAACATGACAAAACTTAATCCAACAAAACTGAATTTGATGAAACAAAACCAACGATCCAGCAAACTGATGTTTTTGACAAAGAACTGACTACCGATATAAATTTGAATACTTGAAATTCAAGTTAGACATACAAAATTTGTTTGTTCCAACTTGAGGAGAGAGGGATATTATACAATATACATATTCATATATATCCCAACTAGCGTGTGTTTATCTATTTAGACTATTTCCATTATTACAAACTCCTCTTGTCGATAGTATAAGGAAAATCTTATATGTATAAATAGAGACCATGAGGTCTGATATGAATAATGAAAACAAATTTGAGATTATAAGACTTCTCAATACATAAAATTCGATAGCATATTATACACAGTTTTTCAAGTAAAATTAAATCTTCATCTTCGATCAACTTCTTAGTTAACTTGAAAATGGAAACAGTGATGTAATGCAATATAAACGTCTTAGTTAACTTGAAAATTAAATCTTCATCTTCTATCCTTGTTTTTTTCTATATTTCTCTTCATTACTATATTAAATGGTTCAAAAAATATTGTTATAGAAAATAAATTATCTATGGAAACATATCTATTATATTAGTCAATCTTTATCCGGTCAAAACTTTTGGTTTTAGCAATGTCAATCAGGCTAACCCGCGACCAAGTATCCCAACCACAGGGGGTTTGAATTTGTTTTGGTTCGTGCGGACTAGCCGGTTGTGGGTTACAGTTTATATAATAGTCTCAGACCCAGCCCGCTTGACATCTCTACTGACCCTAAGTCTATATATGTCATCAATTTAATTCAGGTCAATGACAGACTCACACATCGGTTAAATTCTATGTCATTTCCTAATTTTACACAAGCCACTAACAATGTTAAACTATATCAAATAAATATGCACGTCAGATATTATCTTACAAACAATATAAAGTGTTCAAAGCATTTTAAGGCTTATGGGGTGCGTTATTGTAAAAATATTTGTGAAATGTACAATAGTTACCATTCACAAAGCCTATTCATACTAATGAACACATTTTGAGAAAAGAAGTGAAAAGCGTTTTTTTTCCTTTGTTCAATATTTTCAAGATAACGCACATTTTCCATGTCTTCTTTTACTTATTGTGCTTATTGTGTATGGTTTCCTATTCAACGTATTTATTATTATTTTAAGTTTACAAGAGTCAGATCTAATATATAACATATATTATTTGATTGTGCATTTATAAAAACTGAAATTACTAACATCCGAAAATATTTGGGATTTGTAATTTTGAATAAGTAGAATAAAATAGAGAAATATTCTAGTACATCACTAAAACTATTTCAAAAATAGCACACAAATGTTTTTTTGGTCAAAAATAGCATTAGGTAAAAGTTAAAAAAAATTATGTGAGTTTTAATTAGTGACTATAGTTTAAAGTTAGTACTTAGGAGTGACGTTACAACATATATTTTTAGGGTTTAGAGTAATGTAATCATTTTACTCTCTCGTTAATTTTATCTTTAACATTTTTATCGTTGTATGCTATTATTTGTACCGCCTATATTACGAAATTCACTTTCACCATTCGCACTAGCTCTAGGCATTTTGTTCTTGGTTCTGTTTTCATTTGATTCTTTCAGTTCTAGAGGTTTAGGATCCGTTTGGATATTTTACAAGTTTGGTTCAATTATTTTGGTTTTTGGTTCCGTTCGGGTAACAAAGTTAGGAACCGGCTTATATCCGAAATAATTTCGGATCCCATTTGGTTTCGATTTTTTGGTTAATTCAGATTAAATAGTAAAATTAGGATTTTAGATTAAATATCAGATTTTTTCGGGCTTTTAGATAAAAAATTGAATAATTAAGATAATTTTAAATATTTTGGAGAAAAGTATTCTACTAATCAACAATTACACTTGTCATGATTCACTCAACGGGTTGACAGACTAATTGACATGCATTATTAGAGACTTAAGAGGCGCTCTAATAATCTCCTAGCTAAATCTAAAAGGACAAATAAAAAAGATTACATTAAAGTCGAATGATCGCCGCTACAAAGCCAAATGCACTTTGATAATTTCTAAATTCAGTCTAACGAATTTATAACTTAAAAGAAGTTACTTTAGAGTTGACTAATATCTATCGAAAGACACTTTATAAATTCCCAAGTTAGGTATGAGGACTAGATAACTAAAGGAATACATTAAAGTTGTTCGATCATCTTTGTAAATTTAGGAGGCACGTTTAGTGATTTCTGAGTTAGGGCCTGACCAACTAAATAACTTGAAAAGAAGTTTCATTAAACTCCAACTAAAGTTTGATACATTATAAAAAGAAGAAAAAACAACAATGGGGGCCTATTCTGACATCCTTGGATCCCTACTTGGAGAGCGCTTGGTTTTCAGATTCAGCTAAGGGATCTTTGGCTTCTTCTACTAAAGTTTTTTTTTTCCTCACTGGCGGGAACATCCGAGACTTTATCAGAAACATCAGCATCATTTTCAACCTCTGAAGGTTCTTTGGCAGCATCACCAGAGGTTGGTTCTTTATCAACCTGGTCAGTCCAGACTCCCAAAGGATTGTTAGCAGCTTCACTCGTGGATTCCATTCTTGTGTCCCTTTTTGAGGGAATGCAATGGAGTCTGAAGATTTGATGCGGTTTCGGAGTTCACAATTCCCATGTCCGCCCGAATTGATTGAAGCTCGAAGTCAGATGTACTTCACCAAGATTGAGATCGCGCTCTGAGATAGTCTCAACATCCATGTCCGCAACCTTCTTTTCGTACTTGGCCAATTTATCCATCAGCGCCTGCGGAATCTCCAAACCTTTCTCCCTTAGCATCTCCAAACATCCTTTGGTTCTAGAAGCTTGGCCATATACTTCTGAAACTTATCCAGACAGGTAGTGCATTTCGTCGACATAGCGACCTCGACTCGTATTCTCTTTAAAAGGACCTCATCATCTCGAGACTTCTTTATTCGATTGATCTCTTTATCCTTCTCGGCGGCAAGGGAACTTTTCTCTAAATACAAAAATTCGATAACCGTGTGAGAAAAGCTCAAGTCCTTCTTGGCCCTGGATAGCCTCTTCTTTGCGTCTTTGGAATCCGCGATAACACGATCCCTCTCCTCGATGATCCGCTTCGCCTTCTCGGCGATCTCTGCTTTGACCTTCTCAAAATGAGCAGTCTTGGACTTGATTGCACGATGGAAAAACTTAAAATTGACCAACGTTCTCAACGTAGTTGAAGGAGATAGATGCATTACAAATAATATTCCACAATTCCAAGATTTTCTAAATTCCTAGGGGACGAAACAATATTGTAGATTTTTTTAGTTAGGATTGTTAAAGCTTTTGATATAAAATTTTATTTTTTAGTTGTTTTATTACAGTTTGGCTTTCTAGATTGACATAAAAGAACATAATACAGTAAACTGATTGCGACACAATCTAAATAATTAGCAATCCATTGATTTTTGAGAATCACAAAACTATCATAAAGTTCAAACTATTTATTTTTGAGTAAAAAGATATATTTGCTAAATTCTTTATAAATCTACTAAAACACTGAAATAGACAAACTATATTAATTTGTTATAACTCAAGAAAAATAAGCATAAATAAATATTAAAGTAAAAAAAATTGAAAAACCCAAATAAACTTGAAACTTAAAAAAATATCATCTAATCTATTAACTTAGGATCTTATTTTTTATCTACTGGTAGAAAGTTGTCATTTAAATTTGAAATGGTCTAACAAAATATATATAAAAATATCTGAAACATTATAAATATATTTATTATAATTCAGTTAAAAATTTGGTCATCTGAATATAATGATGTCGGTTATAACTTAATCTAACCGACAGTTATCAACCACAACGAAAATTAACCTAACCGCATATTTTCGAAATGCATCTGTGCCCCTATACTTGCGACTAACCTGATTACACAATCAATAGAAAACAAATAATTTTGGTTGACTTTAACTAAGTTGGGTTTAATGTTTAATCTTTCAGTGGTGGTTCACATTGTTCTTAGTAATATTCCTCGGTTTTCAATATTTCACAAGGAAGTATTGCTGCATATAGTAATTTATGTGTTCTTATACATATCTATTTCATTGTATAACTGGAACACCAAAGTCAGCTGGAATTCGGCTAATACATAATCAAATTTAGGAGAAACATTTGATGGTAGTTGATAACTCGTACTATATGAAGGTGAAGATATAATCATTCAACCTTTTCTGCAACATATAAATTGCCATACTCATTAGCTAAACATAATATAAATCTACCAATTCATACATAATTAATCTAAAGGGGTTTTTTTCCAAAACCAACCTACAATTTCAAGTTAACCTCAAAACCAACCTATTTCTTTTTGTCATTACTATTCGCTTTTGAATGTTCTAAACCCTCTTTATGTTTTTAAATTATTTCCAAAATTGTCATTATTAATTAATTATTTAATTATTTCAAAAATGGGAAAAAATCTATTACACCCTAAACATTTCTTCTTATTTACAACAATTCTATTATCATCAATTTCCCAACCACCATGAACAATCATTTTTGAGCTTTAAAAATCTCAAGAATTCAATTTGTAACCACTTTTTCTCTTTCTAAATCAACAAATCTTCATTTTCTCTCAGTTTCTCTCAATTTTCATCCCAAAACTCCCATAACGTTCATTTTTATAAGCTAAACTTTCATATCTTCGAGTTTATTCAGTTGTGGGTCGACAAAGGTGATTCTTTTTGCTCATATTTGGAGCTTGGACGGTAGTAAAGGGTAAAAACAAGCTTTACACTGGAAAAATGTAATTATTTACATGGTTTTCGTCATTTTTCAGATATGTGTCGTGATAGTGACTGTTTTTATGTCTACGCATATGTGTAGACTTACGATGAAGTTTACTTTTCAACGCATGGGTTGTTTTTTTAGTTGACCGAAATAATTTTTTTTTTTGTAAAAAAGACTTCTCTAGAAGTTTGCGTGTTAACCTTTGAAAACAAAAAAAAAGAAAGTAAGTAGACTTACTAAGAAGTCTACGTAAAATAGGTTAGTTTCTGCATTTGACTAAACTTTGGTCAACGTTTGACTTTTTATAGTAGCTTTCATCAGAAGTCTATATTTTGTAAACTGTTCTGGAAGTCTACATTATGTAGACTGTTCTGGAAGTCTACAAAATGCCAGTTTTGCATTTGACCAAAACTTTAACTGTTCTGAATAGGTTAGCTTTGTATTTGACTAAAATATTATAAAGTTGACCAAAACAAAAAGAAAATGTAGACTTCATATTCAGTCTACTAACCTCAGAAAAACGTAGATTGCATATGAAGTCTACTATTTTATTTTCTACAAATGCAAAACTAATATGTCAGATATGGGAGTAGGTTTCAGGTGAAATCTACACATGTGTAGATGTTCATCTCAATCTATTTGTAGAAAGTCAAACTTGGTTAATTTCAAAAACTAACCTATTAATAGTAAAATGTAGAGTGTAAATGAAGAATACTTTTGAAAGTCAAATCCTAGTTGAATTTTGGTCAATTGCAAAAAATAAACTTTTCAAAATGTAGACTGAAAAAAATCTATACGTATAAAATTGCAATTTTTTTTGAAATATAAATAATAACTCGTGGATTTTGCAATTGCAAAAACTAACCCAAATTGTATACATGCATGACAGTCTACACACGTAAACTAAAAAAATTATATTATTATGTAGATTGAATATGAAGTCTACATAGAAAGATCTATAAAACGTGGATTTGTATATTAATCATAATGAATTTTCAAGCATTTTTAGTTTTATAGTGTGTGTTAGTTAATCCTAAGGTTTATGTACTATTTTCAAAAGATAAATCATTTAGAATTATGAAACTAACAACTTTTTGGTTTGATTATGTAGTTAGCTAATAAGTGTAAACTTCTTTGTAAGTCTACTTTTATACTATTATCAAACAAGAAGTTTTTGTTCGCTTTTTTGTAAATTGTATTGTTTTTTGCAGAAAATGGTTCAATTACCTGTTGTATATGGAGAATGGGTGGTGAAAACACATCACCTACCGATGAAGATTTGGAAGCTCCCAGTGAGGACAAATAACCTTCGAACATACCTAAATGTCTTCCTCCACCTGTCACGCGTGGTCCGGGTAGGCAAAAGAAGTCGAGGTGGCAGTCTTGGCAAGAAATTTCCAGAATGAGGGGAAACAAACCGCGAAAGCTTCACAAGGATTATAGTTGCTCATAGTGAAAAAAAACAAGCCACACTCATCCAGATTTTCCAGGCTAAACATGTGTTAGTGTTATCTGTGAACTTATGATTTGTCTTATATCTTTGGATGTTGTCTTATGTCTTATCACTACAAGAAAACGTGGGCATAACGACCACACATTTGGAGGTTATCTGGTCGTAAATGGCCTTTTACGACCACATAACAACGAAAAGCGTTTAGTCGTTATTAGCCCGTCGTAATTCACTTTTGGTCGTAACGTGGACTTAAATATTACGACTAAACATTTTGGTCGACACTCCAACAACTTTGCATCTTTCCTCCAGAAGATCATACAGTTGTCTATACAGACATCTATCATCTCTGAAGGTAAGCCAAGACTATGAACCAGTTTTTGAATCTCATAATAAGATTCAGCACTCACATTATCTTCAGGCAAATACTCTTTAAACAACTCCGTCCATGCATCCATACAAACTTCAGGTAAGTTATAATCAGTTTTGATATTCATCATCCTAGCTGCCAATGATAACTTAGAAAGACCATCTCTACAACCTTCATAAATTGGCTGATTAGCAGCGGCTAACATGTCATAAAATCTTTTGGCTTCCAAGTTAGGTCCTTCTACATTTTCTACTCCCACCTCTACATTTTCTACTTCTGCAGCAATTACTGGATTTGTTTCACGAAATGCATCAGTAACCATTTCATGCATCCTATCATGATCTACCACCTGATCCTCCGAAGGTAAATGTTGTGATCTATTACGAATATTTTCAAACTGATTACTACTACTAGCTTCATTCATACTATCACCTTCTCCATGATGAAACCAAATGTAGTAATGTGGAGTAAATCCTCTATTAACTATATGCTTCCAAACCGTTTCACTAAGAGCAAATTTTGTATTCTTGCACTTAACACATGGACAGAACATTTTACCCGTTTCCTTCGTGAGAGACGTGTTTCCGGCCTGGTACATGAATATTTCTGCCCCGTTGAGGAACTCCGATGTCACTCTTCCCTCAGAATCTTTATGTGTATACATCCAACTTCGAAGCTCATAAATATCTCGAGACATTTTTTACTCTATCCTGTTTCGTTTATTTTTGGACAATCTTGTTTATTTATTTTTTCTGTGTAACTAAAAAATGGAAGATGAGATTGTATTTATAGGCAAATTTCGAAAATGGTAGGTGGGGAATATTACCCCCTATTTACGACCAAAACTATGTTACTTCGAATAAACTACCACGTGCATGTAATTTGGTTGTTAATGCAAAGCTACATATTTGGTAGGTGGGGAACATTTCGAAAATGGTAGGTGGGGAATATTACCCCCTATTTACGACCAAAACTATGTTACTTCGAATAAACTACCACGTGCATGTAATTTGGTTGTTAATGCGAAGCTACATATTTGGTCGTAACTCCGTAGTCAACTAACTTCTACTTTACGACCACTTTTTCTTTTGGTCGTAAATTAGAGGTTAAGTTACTTTTGCTTTACGACCAACCTTTGTGGTCCCAATTTTACTTCGGTTTTATGACCAATATCTCTTTGGTTGTTAACTGGTCGTAACACAGACGAAAAATTACGACCACCATTTTGTGGTCGTAACAGTTGGTCGTTAACCAAGCGTTTTCTTGTAGTGTATGTGTTGAACTATTGAGTTGTCTCGTTGCTTTTGAGTTGTCTTATGTGTTGAACGTATGTTGAATTTGTGGATCTTTAGTTAGTGTTGAAATTATGAGTTGTATTGTTTCTTTAGATGTTGTCTTATGTGAGGAATGTTGAATTTGTAGGTCTTTAGTCAAGTTTATCACATGTTTGCTTTCTATCGTGCAAACTTATGTTCGAAACTTTTTTATTGTTGACTTCTTTAGTAGTCTACTGCAAATGCAGACTAATACGTAAGTCTCTATATTATTCATTGAAAATTTCAAAAATAAGATTAATACTGAAAATCTCTGATAAAAAAAGAAGATGTTTGGTAGTCTAGCAACAAACTTCTGTAGAAGTCTTCTGTAAAAGAAGACTAATACTTAAGTCTGCTGCTTTTGTTGAAATTATGTTGAAAATCTCAAAAATAAGACTAATAGTTCTTTGGAATTTTGTTTATATTTTCTTCTTCTCACATGTGTGTTAGTTATTGTTTTAACTTATGGTAGTTTTAATTGTTTGGTTGATTAGTGTATCTTATGAAAAAAATTGATATCTAACAAAAATTAATAATATCATACAAGTGAAACACAACTAAAAATAATTAAAATGTTTTTAGATTCTTAATCAAATAATTATTTACAAATGAAATTTTTATAAAGATTAATTATTACAAATTATTTATTAAAAATATTCATAGGTGTGTTTGTTTTTTCATAATCTTGATGCCTCAAATGAAGTATTGGAAAATAGTACCTGCAAATTAAAATAAAGTTATGAAAAAAACATAAGATATAAAATTAAAATCATATTTTAGTAGACTCTTTTTATTTTTATGGTTTAGTAGACCTAAGTTGAAGTCTACACTAATGGAAAATTTTCAGATATAAAAATGCACATTTACAAAATTTGAAAATATTTTTTTCTGGAAAATATTTCAAAATAGTTTTTTTGTTAACATTGTAGGAAAGCAAAAACATAGAATATAAATCTATAAATTTAGTTTAATAAATAGAAAATATTCATATAATGAATTAATGTAAATCTTATATTTTTGGGAAGATGGTTTGAAAACTTTGAAATAGATACCTGCAAAATAAGATAAGATTATGAGAAAAATATGAAATTAAAATTTTATTGGAGTACACTTTTATAAAGTCTGCTTAAAAGTAAGGGAGTGAAGTCTAATAGTTCTGACTTTTAGATATGAAATATATATTTTATTAGATTATTTTTAGATCTATATACATTAAAATAAGAAAATAAGTTTAAACAAAAAATAAAAAATAAAATTTATAAGACCAAATAGTAGTAGATTAAAGACATCGAATTTGAATCTAACATGTTTTGGTAGCTAGATATCATCACTACGATAATTCTTGGAATCCTTAAAAAATAAGTTGGTCCATCTAAACATATATTATACTTTTTATTAAACTAACTATCAAATTAATTAGTAGTGTATAAAATAATATTTTTTATTATTTACTTAAATAAAATCTACAGAGTTACCTAATATAGTTAGCATATATATGAAAATTTATGATTTTCAACAATAAAGATTTGATAACAGTTTTTGTATCATCCATAATTTTGGTTAATTTATATTCTTAAAATAATTTAAACAATCACATTAAGCATATAATAAAAAAATTAAAAATTTGCTTATATTTTATATTTTGAAATTTTAAACGATTATAAATTACAAAGATTGTTAAAAGCCACATTAAAAAATTTGTGACCATTGGTTTAATTTTTTTGTTATAACAATATAAAACTGATCATAAAATCATATAAATATGAAGTCTCATTTAATATAAATTTAGATTATATATATATATATATATATTTATATATATATATATATATATATTTCAACCTTGTATAATTTAAATTATATATCATATATAAATAAACCTGTTAATTTTAAAATTTGCATTGAGTAGGAATACTCAATTAAAAAATATTAAAATTAATAAAAATAATATTTTTGTTACGAAAAATATAACAATGTTAATAAAATTATATGGGTATGAAGCCCTAATTAACAAATATTCATATTAAAGTATCCTATAATAGTTACTTGCTTCTCAGAGAGATTATTTTTATTTATGTGATTACTCTAATTTAATTCTATACATAATAGTTATTGTTTTTCAATAGTTCAATATATTTATTATTGCATAATATGTAAATGAACACAAAATAAATAATAATATGTATAAATTTTGTACACATAATTAATTTTCATTTTCCGCAAGAGCGGATCTCAGATATTATTTGATCATATAATTTCAAAACATAATTCTTCATACGAAGTGAGATGGTCAACTATAACATCCAGATGATATCATTGAACCTCAATATAAATTAAATATGCTTGAAACAAAATATCAACAAACATGACTTTGCGCATCATCCTTATATTGACAGTTTATGACTATACATTTGAAGACGTATGACATGATGGTTGAATAATTAAAATTAGTATTCAAAGATTATTAAAGTTAGTATTCAATGATTATTAATATAAAAAATTTTACTCCACGCAGGTAATCACCAAATGTGGTATTATACAGTTGAAATATATAAGAACACGATCCTCAACTTCCTATTGTAAACATTTAAGTGTTTTACAATTGTTATTTCAACAAAATCAGAGTATAAAAAAATTTTGGTTCCTAAAATTTCGTTAACTACAGTGGCAATATTCAATCATGAGATTATGATCTTCTATACTACAGTTTGATCTTCTGATGCTACGGTAATCAAGTAAAATAAGTTGTTTTGCCCGCACTGATATATTCTTTTTATGAATATTTATTATTTTATGTTTTATTAATTTTAAAACCAGCATAATAAGTTATATTTATGTTCTTAAAAAAATTAAATCAACTATCAAATTATTTATATACAACAATATTTTTCATCAAAATATATATGTCTATTATTGTGTTGAAATTTTAAGATCACTCTTATTTAAAAATATTTTAGAAATAATATGTATAGAAATGTTTTTCTTAATTAATATTTAACTATAAATTGTTTTATATCTTAATTTTTAACCTTTATAAGATAAATTATTATTTCCTCACAACAACACAATAGATAAGATTTATCATACATTTTTTTTTAAAGTTTATTTTTGATAATTTTATTATATTAATTTATAGCCAATTATCTAATATAACATATAAATCTAATATTATTAACATAAATTCATTTAATTATATTAAAATTTAATTAAGGATAAAATTGACTTTAACCGTTCTAATTTTTTAACATGAGAGCTTAGATTCAAAAAAATTACCTCACAAATAATAGTATAAATAAATAGATTGATAAATAGACAGATAAATATATCATCTAACTCTTAGATAATATCATATATTATTTTATATTAATATAGTTTCGATTATCCTAACAATCTGACTATTTAGCTCAAACAGTTTTGGTAACAATCGTGAATCATCATAGTAGTTGTCTATATAACTAAATTAATGACAGGTTTTTAGAAACTAAAATTATTTAAATCAATATTAATCTAATCAGTTTCAATTTCTCCATAAATTATTATTTTTAAATACAAAATTTTATCTCAGATATTGTGTACAAATGTATTTTTAAAAGGTTATAAAACCAAAATTAATAGAATATATTATATACTCGTTTCAATAAATCTTAATTATCAACATATATGATGTTAATAAAAAATCAAATAAGACTGATTTCACAATAGTAACAAAAATCCAAAAAAAAATGAATATCTAATATAATATTTTAAATTTCACAATAATTATGTTTATCGATTTGCAAACTAAAATGAAATATATATATATATATATATATATATATATATATATATATATATATTAAAATTATATCTAACTAATTAAATGATTCATAATTCACAGGCCGAGTTTTGCTACATTTTCATAAACTTTATAAAAGTAGACAATATTTTTGACTACCATATACATCATCTCTATTTTTAGCATAATGAAAAATTATATTCAGTAAAATATCCCTTGTTAAATATAAAATAAGGTTTATTTAATATAAAGATAAGTGTATTAAAAATAGATACATCAACTATAGGTATTAAATAGATATTTTAGAAAAGGTATTTATATTTCCATAAGAGTATTGTGAAAATGTGATATTTTCTAAAAGAGTATGGTGATAATCATGTATTTAAGAGAAATATATCATTAAATTTCTTTTGACAACTTTTCAAAAAGATATTATTGAAATATGATTTTATTTTCATTGAAAAATAATTTATTTCCATAAAATTATTGTATGAATACTCACTTTCTATAAGAGTCTGGTAATAACAGACATTTTTTTTTAAAAAAAAATCATTATTCCTGACTAAAAAGTTTTCAAGAAATATGATTTTCTTTTTATTAAAGAGAATCAATTATTCTTGACTAATTTTTTTTAAAAAAAAATCAATTATTCATCAACTATAGGTATTAAATAGAGATTTTAGAAAAGGTATTTAGATTTCCATAAGAGTATTGTGAAAATGTGATATTTTCTAAAAGAGTATGGTGATAATCATGTATTTAAGAAAAATATATCATTAAGTTTCTTTTGACAACTTTTCAAAAAGATATTATTGAAATATGATTTTATTTTCATTGAAAAATAATTTGTATCCATAAATTTATTGTATGAATATTCACTTTCTATAAGAGTCTAGTAATAATAGATTTTTTTTTAAAAATCAATTATTCCTGACTAAAAACTTTTCAAGAAATATGATTTTCTTTTTATTGCAAAATCATGTGTTTACCTTAGGTGGCAGATACTAGTATTATTTTGTTGACAAGTTTTTAAAAGAAATATGATTTTCTATTTATTGCAAAAATATTGTATAACCTGTAAAATCTAGTAATCGCAACTAAATTACAATTTTATCTCACTAAGTTTGTTCAAAGAAGGTTGGTACATAGATAAAACTTTAAATGTTTTGAACAAAAAAAAAAGGGTAAAACTTTAAATGCATGAGTACATGCGAGATATAAACCACACTTGATTATTACCTCTCCGCATATACATACACATACACATACATATTCACAGGCTCCTTCTCTTTCCCTCTCTTGCTCGAGCTTTTAGCCTTTGATTTTATTTTCGGGTAACCTCTTTCGCTTCCCCGAAAACTATTTCTATCTCAGAGAGAGAAGAGATAAAGAGATTAGAGAGAGAGAGAGATCCAAATCCAGAAGCAATCTTCTTCGTTTGCTTTTCTTTTCTTCTTCTTTCGTGTGAAGATTGGTATCTCTTTTCACTCTTCTTTATCGCTTCTATGTATGTTTTATCTTCTTCGGGAAGTTGTCTCTGTCCCTTTGAAGAATGTGATCCTGTCTCTTCAAATCTCCTTCTGATCGTTGATTGTTGGTTCGATAGATCTGGTTTTTGATTTTGAATTTGTTTCTTGTCCAATTTTGATTGGTTTGGTTTCAGGGTAGTGAAGCTTTTGTTGTTTCTGTGAAAGTTGATATAGCAAAAGAGAGAGATGAAGAGGGTTAGAGAAGAGGTTTACGTTGATTCTCAGACACGAGGACATACTGTTTCCTCTCGTGGAGAAACGTAAGCTCTTTGTCTTAATCGCAATCTCTTGTTTTGTCTTCTTCTTCTTTTTTTTTTTTCCAAATTCTGTTTTTTTTTTTTTTTTTTTTGTGAAATCGAATTTGCAGACTGATAAGATATCAATCAATCATTTCCTGTTTATTTTCTGTTTGTGGATATTAATGTACATTCTCTAGTTTTGAATTTCTAGGTTGAGTTGAATATAATTGTTCTTGGGTTAGTTACCAAAAAGATTTAAACAAATTTACTGCATTTGAAGGGGAAAATAGCTTAATTTTATGTTTGTGTAATGCAGAAATGGTAGGCCTTTAACGATAGGTGGAGGAGGAAACGTGGGAGGGCTAACAACGAATGATGCCTTGAGCTATCTCAAAGCTGTGAAGGATATGTTCCAAGACAAGAAAGACAAGTATGACACTTTCCTTGCACTCATGAAGGAGTTTAAAGCTCAGAAGTAATTGATACCCTTCTTTCTCTCTTCTACTTGATCCTTTTACTTATCTACAACAGGGAGGGAGTATTATTTAAATTCTTGTTGGTTTGTAGAGTTAACACTAGTGACGTCATAGCGAGCGTAAAGGAGTTGTTCAGGGGCTATGACGACTTACTTTTGGGTTTTAATACCTTCTTGCCTAAGGGCTACAGAATAACCCTTCCTGAGAAGAAGCCAGTGGCTTTTGGAGAAGCTATCGAGTTTGTCAACAAGATTAAGGTATGTTTTTAGATTATCTCATTATCCAAACAGTTAACGTTAGTTGAGATTAATTTCTGCTGCAGGCACGGTTTGGGGATGATGAACGTGCGTATAAAAGATTCCTGGACATCTTGAACATGTATAGATTGGAAGGCAAGTCCATCTCCTCTGTATATCAAGAGGTATGCTTACAATAAATGCATTTTATTTGTGGTGTTAAAATAGCTTTTCCTCTGATAATCATCTATTGTACAGGTTAATCTGTTGTTCCAGGGCCATGAAGATCTGCTTGCTGAGTTTGTTAATTTCTTACCTAATAAGTCAGGATCAGGTTCTGCTCGGTACCCTCTTTCCGGAAGGAATGCAGTACCTGCCATGCATCCAATGCATTTTGACAAGGTTCCCTCTTGTTCATCTTTCTAAACGATTCTGAAATCTTTGACAGCGTAATTTGTTTATGGTAGAAAAGCCACAAATGGTTAGTTTGGAAAGTATTAACATCCTTTCCCTAATTGTGCTAAGAGTGATAAATTACTGGTAGATAAATATAGATTTAAGACAGTTTATAGCAAATTGATGAGAACAAATGTGTTTTAAGAAACGTGATGCGTCAGAGTTCAGATTTTGACTGAGATGTTGATACGGGCTCTTAACTGCCACAGAGGCCTGATGATTATACTGGTCACTCTGATCAACGAGAAGATGGTGACGAGAATCTTGTGGCTGCTGGTAATTCTCGGGGAAGTGAGTATATGGATCACTTGTACCATTTCTTTTAATGTTTCTTTGCGTTTTCGGTGATTTTGATATTAAAGGAAAAGAAGTATATATCTGGTGTTATGTTAATATTTGCAGAATCCCTTAATCAAGGTCAATGGCCGGGATACCGGCAGGTAGAAGACAGCGAGGTTGGTCATGAAAATGTAGTCTTTGGCAATGGAAGCCAAAAAAATAATATGGCCAAGGGTATAAATGAACTGGATCTTACTGACTGTGTACAATGTACACCAAGCTATCGTCACCTGCCAGATGATGTGAGTGCCTCTGAAAGCTTAGATAATTTTATTCAATTTGATGCAGCATTTTGTGCTCTTTGATCATATGGTTTGCTTTCTCCTCTGTAGTATCCCATTCCTATTTCAAGCTACAGAAATTCACTAGGTAAAAAGGTACTTAATGATCATTGGGTATCTGTCACATCGGGGAGTGAGGATTACTCATTCAAACACATGCGTAAAAACCAGTATGAAGAAAGCTTGTTTCGGTGTGAGGATGACAGGTAAGACGTATATAGTATATTAGGTTTATGTATTTCTTTCAATATCTCTATTAGGAATCTTACAATAACATTGGTGCTTGTTTTGTTATTTGGTTGAGTCTACCAAGTTGTCTGGAATTTGTTTGGAATATACAATTATTCAACTTCCATCTCATTTGTTAATTTCCTGATATGTTCTCAGATTTGAGTTGGACATGTTATTAGAGTCAGTGAATTCAGCCATTAAGCGTGTGGAAACTCTTCTGGAGAAGATCACCAACAACACAATCTCTACAGAGACACCAATTTGCATCAAGGATCACTTATCAGGCAAGTAGTTTTGATCTGATCTGGTTATGCTATATTATTTTACTTGGGCTAATTCCCTTTATATTTAAACAATATAATAGAGCTGAACCTACGATGCATTGAGCGATTGTACGGTGATTATGGGTTTGACGTAATGGATATTCTGAATAAGAATTCTCGTACTGCCTTACGGGTGATACTAACTCGCTTGAAGCAGAAACAAGAAGAATGGGCTAGGTGTCGCTCTGATTTCAGGAAAGTATGGGCTGATGTATATGCTAAGAATCATCACAAATCACTAGATCATCGTAGCTTTTATTTCAAGCAGCAGGACTCCAAAAATCTGAGCACAAAAGGTATGTTTCTCATTACAGATTTGTCACTCCAAATATAAGTTCATTTTTTTTCAGATTACCTACCTAAATTAGGTTTGTTGAAATCTCTTGATTTTGTTTGGCTGCACTGTAAGCTTTATAGAAGAACGCTTTTTATAAAAGCCTCATTTTAAGTGCAAATTTAAATGAGTAAACTTATCTTTTATGTACCAAATTCAGGTTTAGTGGCAGAAATAAAAGAAGTCAGTGATAGAAAGCATAAAGAAGACCCGCTTCATGCCATTGCTTTCGGAACTAAGCCCTCTTTCACCCCAGACTTGGAGTTCAGTTATTCTGATACACAAGTCCATGCTGACTTATATCAACTTATCAAGTATTACTGCGAAGAGATATGTGCTACTGAGCAGTCGGATAAAGTGATGAAGCTGTGGATAACCTTTTTGGAGCCCATGTTTGGAGTTCCTTCTAGGTCTCAAACTGGTGAGGTAATGATAGATGTTGCAAAGTCCGAAGACAACCAAGAGAAGCAAGATGCATGTGAGGCAGTGAAGGACAGCACCTGTGACGTTTCTCTTGTCTCAAACTTAAAACTTCTAACACCTGCAACAGAACCTACCAAAGAAAACCCAACAGTACAAGGAAGCTCTGTCGCACAAAAAACCATTCAGCAAGATAAACTGCATGTTGGTGCAGCTATGAATATGGAGGTAACTGGGGTGTCTCTCCTTTCTTTTGTCTTTGTTCTTGAACTGCGGTCGTATACACTTCTAGCTGACTAAATGTAGTCAAAAGTTTTTCATAAATTTGGTTGCTGGTGGTAGAGAGCGCATTTAAATGTTGGGAATATTAATGCAAGTTGCTTTCCTTAAGCACCAATTGGATAACTTATAAGGCATGGCAAATCCAAATATTTATTTTACTATGGGTCTTGAGAAAGATATTCATCTATCTTTTGTCTGTGGTTCTACAGGATACCCAGCCTCCAAATCCGGTGTCACCACCCAAAAATGATCTGTTAATGGAGCGTGTAGAGAATCGTAGTAAGGTTAATGATGTAATAATGGGAGACAAGAAGGTTGAGCGGGAAGAGGGTGAATTATCTCCCACTGAAAGTTATGAGCAAGACAATTTTGAGGTTTATAGAGACAATGGCGTTGAGTCTGTTCAAAAACTGCCAGACAATGTAGGAAGTAATAAAGATGCAGTCTGTACTGAAGCCGGAGCAAAGAGCAATACTCCCCCTGAAAATGATGGAAACAAAATTACTATAAAGTTGTCAGAAGCGAATGAAAACGCCTCTAAAGATATTGCCTCAGGAAGCAGGTTTGGTGCCCAAGTCTCTTCCCATGAAGAGCATAAAGGAGATATGAACTGTGACCGGCTTGATAGTGTGATTGAGAGTGAAAATGAGGGTGTAGGGATGATTAATTCCAATGAGAGTGAAGATGGCTCCTTTCTCACATTTTCAGAACGGTATCTGCAACCTGTAAAGCCCCTTGCAAAGCATGTGCCTGCGACACTACAAGTTAGTGGAAGTAACTTCCCAAATGATTCTCGAGTTTTCTATGGGAATGATTCCTTTTATGTGCTTTTTAGGCTTCATCAAGTAAGGACTACTAACCAAACTTCTCAAGTTCCTAAAATGTTCTCAAGTTCCGCTAATTGTGTTGTTTTTTCCAGATGTTGTACGAGAGAATACAATCTGCAAAGATACATTCAGAGAGGAAATGGAAAGCTCCAGATCCAGATAAGACATCTCCTGATTCTTACACCAGGTGGTTTATCTTCTAAAGAGTATTGGTAATTTTAAAATGAAACAATAGTTCCTCCCTTACTGATAATTTTGAAGCACAGGTTCATGGATGCACTCTACAATTTACTTGACGGCTCGAGTGATAATACAAAGTTTGAAGACGAATGCCGAGCTATTATTGGAGCACAATCATATGTTCTCTTCACATTGGACAAGCTAGTTCAGAAGTTTGTCAAGCATGTAAGCTTCCATTTTCACCTGCAACTTTTTCTTATCTTTGACTCTGCTTATTTTCTCTCTCTGTTTTTCTTTATGTACTGATCATTGAAGTGGCTTGGACTTGCTTTAGCTTCATGCAGTTGCAGCTGATGATACAGACACCAAGCTACTGCAACTATACGCTTATGAGAACTACCGAAAACCGGGAAGGTTGTTTGACATAGTGTATCATGAGAATGCACGAGCCCTTCTCCATGAGCAGAACAGATACCGGATTGAATATGTATGTCCTCTTGATATCTGCGGACACCTGTGTATATGGTCTCACATGCTAATTATATCCTTGCGAATTTCTTTGCAGTCATCTGCGCAAACCCGTCTCACGGTTCAACTTATGAATAGCGGGAACGACCAGCCTGCAGTTACAGCTGTAGCAGTGGAACCAGGCTTTGCAAACTATCTGCAGAATGACTTTCTTTCGCTTGTTCTTGATGAAGAAAGGCCCGGTCTGTTTCTGAAGAGGTGAACCAAAAAGCAATGATAAAAGCATATGACTTTTTTTTTCTACGTATTAAGTTTTGCAAGTGCATTCAGTAATCATCTTAATATGTGCTCTCTTCAGGAACAAGGCGAAAATGAGCGGTCCAGATGAATCTTCAGGGATGCCGCGTGCAATGGAAGGATTGAAGATTATCAACGAGATCGAATGTAAGATGTCTTCTTGTTCTTCCAAGGTAGTTACATAACCCTCTCGTATTAAAATCTATCTGTCTTTCTTTTAATGAGAGTTTCCAAATTGTTATTAGGTCAAGTATGAGCCAAACACATCAGATCTTCTGTATAGAAGGAAGCAGAAGAAACCAAAACTGAATCCAAATGCACTTGACAAGGATAAAACTCCTGGTAGCAGCGAAGTCTCGAGAAAGAAAATAATGCGTTTTCACATGTAAGTAACCCTCTGCTTGCTTTGATCATTGCAGATTATCATTCATAAACCTAGTGACCAATGTTGCATCTCAATAATCTCTGATTCGAGATCAAAGTTTATAGAACATGGTTTGTATATTATTGTGCAGGTGTGAAAGTTCTTGGGTGGGATCAGGCATCAGTTAGTGGTATAGACTAGAGACCAAACTGTCTTTGACAAGATTCTTTGGCTCAAAGAAATTCACATGACAACCGTTATTTTTCTTATCCTTCTAGAGCCGCCAGTTTTGGTGTATAGTGTTAAGATTATATATATACCAGACAATGCTAAAGTTGTAGACTCTTAATTCATTCATTAAAAACCAATGTTGGATATTCCTTCTAATTTTATGTTTCCTTTTTTTTTTCAATTCGATTTTCTTAAGTTTTCGTCATCTATCATACTATATGTAGTCATCGAAGTTTTAGCAGCTACTCTTGCTTTAAGAATTAAGACTGTTCGTTCAGTTTACATGATGAAAAAGAATCTGATCTGAAAATGGATAGCTTTAAAATTGAGAAAATGACACTAGAAAGTACTTTTGACTTCCCTCTTAATACATTAACATACTTTTCCCTCTTAATACATTAACATACTTAACCATGTCAACCACTTCTTATGAAATGTTGTGGTCATGAAATTCATGATTTAATGATTTCATGATTTAACCAGCGACTCACCAAACCTTCCATACCGGACATCTAAGAGGTACCATCTCAACAACCCGAAGGAATTTTACCTTGAAACCAATTTTCAAAGACGACTGACACCGTGCAGGTTAAAGTTTATATTCTTAATAATGAAATCTATCGAATTAATCCTACGAACTACTCTTGCCACGAGATGTCAAATTGCAGTAGTTAGGGATCGAATCCACAGAGAACGAGGATACACAATAGATTTATTATAATTATAGTGGTTAAGCTAGACAAACTATAAATAAATGTTATAATTATAAATCTACCAGGAATAGTAAAATATATGAATTACTAAGTGTATGCAAATAAGGAAAAACGATAGATCTAGGGTTTCTAGTGAACTATAATGTAATGCAAGGAATTATTAATATGCAAGAACAATAATATTAACTAATCTGGCCCCCTCTTGTCTCAACTCTTGTATGCGGACATAGAAGTGCATCGTCGATCGACGGCTAAGGCCTAGTGTTGATCAATGCTAATCGGACATGAAGTTCGTTCACTATGCTAATTAAACCAGCTCTCGCATGTATATACCAACCTAGCTCAATGGAATCAATTATGGCAGAGAACCTACTCTCGTAGTTGTCCATGTTCTAAGTTTCAAGTTTCTAGTTAGCTACTCTAGAACGCAAGCATTAAATACAATTCCAAAGATAGATATTACTTCATCCTACTAGCAATCCTATTTTAAGGCTAATTCATCAGTACCATTAATGATCCTAAATCTAACAAGTGAATTACTCAGACATGATCAAAGAAAACATGATGAACTGAATAATATAATGCATAAAATAAATAATGGGGTTCAAATACAAATCTCTGAAGGAGTTCAGATCTTCTCCCCTAAAATACTAATGCAAGAAAACTAAAAGCTGTAAAAGTAAAATGTGTCCCCTAAAATGTTGTCTCTTCGTATCTGTGTTTTAGAACCATATAAACTAAGTCAAAACCCGTCCAGGGGAATTCTTGTAATTTAACTTGACTTAGGCTTGAAGTCGGTCAATACTCTACGAGTGGGCCGTCGATCGACATCAAGGATACTCCGTCGAGCGATGTTCATGCTTGACTTCGGCTCGTACTTAGATGAATATGAACAACTACTGGATATCTCTTTTGAATACTCTAGAAATTTCCATAATCTCCATAATGCTCCAGAACATGCTTGGACCTGTAACGACTCTAAACAGACTCCAAACATATATAATAGACTATAAAGAGGGCTGATGTCTTAGCCTAAAAATGGTAAATATCATGCCTTATCAACTCCCCAAGACTTAACATTTTGCTTGTCCTCAAGCAAAACAAAGGTAGCTTGTGAAAGAGGTTTGAAATCGGAGACTCACATAATGTATAAGTATGACTATCACCCATACTATATTGCAACCACATCAAGTAATGCGAATCAAAGAGAAACTTTATATGTCATATCCTTGAATAGCAACCAAATTCATTTTGTCAGCAACTCAAGAAGTACTAATTAAACTCACCACTCTACTAATCTCATTTCTTCGCATAAAAATAAAATGCATGCTTTAACTTGGGAATATCGATGAAATAACACATGAGCTCAACTCCTGCAAATCTGCATATATAGGTGTAAAGTATTTTCTGATCCCTTTCTTCCCTCTTTTCTCTCGGAATATTTTTAAATCTCAAACTTAGTGGACAATGATGTTGATACAGTCCATCTTGCCATCTTATTTTCAATTTTTTTTATAAACAAAGTTATAGGCGAATAGTGGGATCATCGGTAATGCACATATCCCTCGCTTCCAGAAATGTGTGATCATTCCTTTCTGAATTGGAATAATGCGGTCATAGGTAATTTACCTACCTCTTTGCATCTTCCAGGAAATCATTTCAATCTTTTCTTTCTTATTATTTTTTTAGATGCTCAAGAGAGAGAGAGGGAGGGAGAGAGATAGAGAGAAAAGGGAATCAGAAACACACAAACTTGCACCTTACAACTTGCAGAAGAAATCTGAGCTGATGTATGCCAAGCCTCAAAGCAAGCAAAATAGTCAGTATTAGATTGGAGATCATCTTTGGTTCCTTCAAACTTTCTTAGTAAGTGCAATCTAACGGCAAGATGATCCACTTTGTCATCTCTAGTAATCTCTGCAATCAACAAGTCTAAGAGTGTTGCTATGGTGTAGTTAGTCAATAAATAAGTTCTGATCATAATCTTCTTCTTGGCGCAATAATTTTTTTTTCAAAAAAACTAAGTAAATAAAAAACATAAAAGCTCAAAATAAATAAAAGCATCAGCAAACTCCCCGAGACTTAAATGAAATTGTCCTCAGTGTTATTCTGTCCGGTTCGGTTAAGCAAAAACTAAATCATAACTAAAAGGTAGAGCGAAAGTTGAAGTTACCAAACTCCGTAAATAGTGTCAAATGATGGTGCGTGTTGAGTGTCGACCGATGGTAAAACATCCAAGTCGTTGACCGATGGGAATATGTTGATGTCGACCGATGATTGTTTCGAACTTTTCTACTCCTGCCTTAATGACCTAAAATAATTAAATAAAAACCATAATTAATAACTAAATAGTGAAAAACTAAATAGAACTTACTACACAGTGAGTTACCTCCAATTAGTGCTTGGTTATAGTCTTAAGCTCGACATTTGGACTTCTAGACTAGGAAGGCGGTTCATCAAACCAATGTGAGTGGAAAGCAGGTATCCACATACTCTTTGTCGGTCTGGAACCATGCACTGATGAAGCTCCTCACAGCTTCTTCTCCTCTGGTTCTCTAGTTTTTCAACCTTATTTGAGCAGTCTCCATTGCACTCATCCTTTCCTGAGTGATTGAATGCATCCCATCAGCATGTTAAGCCTGGCTACTGTGAGCTCTGAAATGTCATTGTTTTCCAAAAACTCCTCTATTACTAGCCTCTACCGAAATGTTGTGTGCTGACTATCGATTGATGGCCAAGTGTTGCCGTCGGTCGGTGTTGAACTAACTACTCTAATAGAGTAATCTAATTAGTGTAGTCTAGTTTCTGCTTTAATTCTTCAATGCACATTGTTAACCAGCCAATACTCTCGTTGAACGGGTGGTATAATTTTTCAAGCCTCTTATGATAGTCATCTGTAATCATCTCATGGGCTCTGTAAATTCCATGTACCATGTTGTCAACTTCTTGTGTGCTGTAAGTTGATGTGTCTGGTCTGGCTTTGCGAATGTCTGCTGCATACTCTAGCAAACATAGATGAGTATATTCATGCATGTTGGCTCTCTCAAGAATCTCCCTGATGTAGGCCTGGACATTCGGGTACCCGTTTGGGAACGGGTTGGTTTTTCGGGTTTTGGGTTTTTCGGGTTTTGAAATTAGGCCTCATTCGGGTATTATAAAATTTCAGGTCGGGTTCTCCCGGGTCTGGGTGGATTCGGTTCTTATGATTAGGAACCTGAAGATAACCAAATAACCAATGTATCTGAAACATGTTCGGGTATTTGTATCCAAAGTAACCATATTATCCGATTTGATTCGGGTATTTTGTAACCAGACTACTAAAAAATACAAAAAAATAACCAAAAATACGCATTTAACACGGATTTTGTTTGAGTATTTATATCCAAACAAACTTATTTTATCTAAAAATACATAAAAATATTAAAAAAATAACTAATATATTTAATTTATAATTTTAATTTTAGTATTCAACTAATTATAAGTATAATTATAACTAATATTTTAAGATACTTATTTACATTTCGGATATCTTTGGATACTCATTCGGTTCTCGGTTCAGATC
Organism: Moricandia moricandioides; assembly: GCA_905132885.1. Lineage (NCBI taxonomy): Eukaryota > Viridiplantae > Streptophyta > Magnoliopsida > Brassicales > Brassicaceae > Moricandia > Moricandia moricandioides. The sequence goes on along the minus strand of CAJHQQ010000667.1, from coordinate 14,529 downwards.
AGGTTCGGTACCGGTTCTTCGGATACAACAATTGAAGACCCATTCGGTTATTCACCCCGGGTCCGATCGGGTTCGAGACCCTGATTTTTGGGTCGGTTCTTCGGGTCCGAATATTTTGCCCAGCCCTACCCTGATGTCCTCCTTAGACACATTAATGATTCTACCATCCATGGCTCGTGCATTGCCTTGCTCATCTCTGTAAAATCCATACTCATCTCACTTCTCCCAATGAAATCTTTTCCGATTGTTGCTATCAAAATCTTTGGATCCATATTCGGTGACACCATCGATTGATGGTGGACGTGGGTTGTCGATCAATGCTGGATCAATGGTTTCGTTCAACCGGCTAAAGCCTCTTTCCAGAACTCAAATGTATCGTGCTCAGCTGCTTTTTCTGGGTAAAATTATGTGACATTTGGGTTGGTTTGCTTTGGTGCCAACTCACGATACTGCTGTCCGGTGTATACAATGTCTTTTGGACTATCTTCTTCGTTCTGATCTATGGCATGAGTGTCGGTCGATATTTGAGGTTTGGAATCGAACGATTGCCGATGGTTGAGACTCTCGATCGACTCCTGAGGTTAATTTTCGATCGATGCTATATCCAAAGATTCTATCTTTTTTCTCTTTCAACTAAAAGAAAACGAGAAAAAATCATGTCAATCACCTCATGGTCTTGTTTTTCTCAATGTCTCGTCATAAATGGGAAACAATATCAACTCAAAGTCTCGTTGCCCGTGGAAAATGAGACACAAGCCATGTCTTGTTGCCTATAGGAGACGAAACCAACACCGAGTCTCGTCGCCCGTCGGAAACGAGAAATAATCATTGTCTCGTTACCCACGGGCAATGAGACCAACACCTAGTCTTGCCGCCCGTGGGCGACGAGACACAAGCATTGCCTCGTAATCCATGGTAAACGAGACCATCACTAAGTCTCATCGCCCATGGGAAACAAGACAAGAGCCTCGTCTCGTCGCCCACAGGCAACGAGACCAACATCGTGTCTTGTTGGCCACGGGCGACGAGACCATCACCGACTCTTGTCGCATATGGGCAACAAGAACAATACCGAGTCTCATCGCCCATAGGCGACAGGACAAGAGCCATGTCTCATCGCCCGTGGGTAACGAGGCAAAAGCCATGTTTCGTCGCCTACGGTCAACGAGACCATCTCGCTTTGTCACTCTTTCCCTCAGGACTTTACCGTACTGATTCTCGTTTCTTCTTGATTAGATTTTCCTCTGAAGTTTTACGATAAAAATAGCAAGGACTTGTCTTCTCGTAAAAACTTCGAATCAATCGTATAAAATGATAACCGTTAACGTAACACCATTGTTGTCGACTATATGAACAGTTTTATTATTTCACGGAACCAACAGAAACCAGCATCTTACGAAAAGTTATTTCTCCGAAAGAAATTGTAAAAACGCTTAAGTCACAAAACAACCCGAAAAGGTCTAAAACACAACAAAAGGCCCATTTACGATTTTGGAAAAAATTGAGCGCGATTACAATGATGGTTTACCTAATTTCTGCAGAAGATAAATTGAAAAGAAGATAAATATTAATCTTCCAGATAATAATGGAAGATCGAGAAGATAAGGAAGGTTTCCACGAAAAGATAGACTTAAATCAGGGGCAGAAAAAGAAATACGACCGACCTTGGAGGGATATATAAGAGAGGCCAAGGCGAGGGGACACACACACAAGAAAACTCTCAGAAAACTTACCACTTAGAACGATATTTAGCAATTTTGTTTTTGTTATCGAATTGCGACTCAAACTAGGTTTTAGAGAATATGTTGTTAGAATTAAGGAACTCGCCAACAGATCTTACAGTCGAAGCTCTTAAATCATGTTGTATCATCGCGTGTTCTTACGCAAAAATGATTCATTAAGATCTTTCTTTTTACTTGAAATCCGTATTCAATTATCTCGTGTTTTATTACTCATAATCTGATTAATTGTCGTAGGCTCAGCAGAAATCCGGGACCTCAACAAAATTTAAGGTTTCTTCGCTTTCCTCCGATTATAAAAATTGACGGTGTTGGTTCCCACAATTAACGTACATTTTGGACAAGATTTGAGCTTTTGGAGTATTTTTGGAGCCTAAGGAGAGTGGAAAGAAAACTTGAAGTTGGATTCGATCTTTGGACATGGTGTCGATCGACACCCATTGTATATCATCAACCAATGAGTTTTTATCAAGTTTCAAGAAATTGAAGAATGGTTCACAGTTTATACTTATTTGAAAAAAGAATCTCATTATGTGTTTTCGACGTTGGTTTTGAGAGTTTTGTAATTCATTATTCAGATTTGGAGAGAGCTTAAGGCTTTTGGATAGACAAATCAGAACTCAACAGAGCGAAGATTTTGTACTCCTTTGTTTCTCTCTTTGATATATTTATACAATTTATTCATAATATGATTCATGTTTATGCTATTATGTCTTAGTAATCTACTTGCTAGGTTTAGGAGTGGGGTTGATGAATTTTTAGATTAATATAACTGTTAAGGTGTTGATTACACTCTCGTGTCTTACAATTATCCTAAGACGAAGTTTCTAGTTATTTACTCTATTGAAAGGCACAAATAGCAATCAAGGTGAATGATATAATAAGAACTCATCGGGAGCAGATCAGGAGGGGCGTCGTTCGACACCATGCATGTTATAAGATCGACAGCTTCCTCTCGTGCATCAGACGGATCACTCTTCACTAAAACTAGCATAAATTGTGATCTAACGATGGATCAAATTCCGACCGGCGGCGTTGGAAAGCTATCCCAATTCTATATCTTGTGTCAAAATGTGAGGGAAATACATCGGTGGAAATTCCTCTATCCATTGTTAAACTTATGATGCCTCTGCACAGTTCTACATCTCAAATTTCTCCACAATCTCTAAAATTTCCAAAAACGTACCTAGAACTGCAAAACTACAATTTTCTGGGCATACAACACCTTCTTACTTCTTACATGCTTTATGTATTACACTAACCTTACATGTTCGATCTCTGAAGGAACTTTCGTCTCTTTTTGATCGTCCATGTCCTCTTTTTCGGTCGTCCATGTCCTCTTTTTGATCCCATTGTTGCTTCTCGGTGATTATCAGTCAGAGGTATTTGAGGTGTTACAGGCGAGGAAGACGTTGAAGAACCAGGGGAAGAAGCAAAAGAAGGGCTCCCCCTGTGTATGGAAGGCGTGGTTGTAATCGCTCAATCTTCATCGACATCAGTTGCTTGTGGTGAGGATAATGGCGTTGAAGATGGAGCTATATCAGCAAAAGGGAATACGTCCTTGCGGAAAACAACATCACGAGAGAGGATAAACTCATTGTTATCAATATCATAAACCTTCCAGCCCTTTTTGCCTAATGAATATACCAGAAAGATGCAAAGTCGACTGCGAGGTCCAAATTTATCCCTGTCTCGTGAGACTCTGTGTGTGTAGCAGGGAGTACCAAAAACTCGTAGGTGACTGTAGTCTGGTTTAACACCGTGTAGTAACTCATATGGTGATCGTCCCTGGTGAATATTGGTAGGTGTCCGATTGATCAAATATGCCGCAGTTAAGACTTCTTCTCCCCAGAACTTGACGGGTAGACTCGCTTGAAACAACAAGGCTCGAGAGACATTGAGAATATGCCTATGTTTCCACTCCACTCGTCCATTTTGCTGAGGAGTTCCCACACATGATGTCTGGTGTATAATATCTCTTTCTCGAAAAAGAGAAGAAAGACACATAAATTCGGTTCCGTTGTCACTACGAATCATCTTTACACTCTTCCCAAATTGTTTCTCTGTGTATGTTAGGAAATTCGTAAGAATAGTACGAACTTCAGACTTTTCCAGCATAAGATAAGTCCAAACTGAACGAGAAAAGTCATCAACAATTGTCAGAAAATAGACTGCTCCACATGTAGAAGAAACTCTGTATGGACCCCAAACATCGCAGTGAATAAGAGAGAAAAAATCAACAGTTTTATTAATGTTGTCATAAAAAACTTCTCTAGTCTATTTAGCCTTAAAACACACATTGCAAGAGTGAGGTCTAACAGAAGTAGAGGAACCAGAAAACATGGGTAAAGCCGAAAAAACTGAAAAACTTGGATGTCCGAGATGTTGATGCCATAGAGACTGATTTGTTGCAGCATCGACGCTATGAACCTTTGCTGGCACGTCATCAGTAAAAAATATACCCCATCACGCTCTTCACCGGCTCCAATCAAAGTCTTCGTAAAACGGTCATGCAATAAGCAAACAATATCAGTAAAAGTCGCATAGCAGTTTGTATGTTTCAGAAGTTTTGCTACGGAGATCAATGCAACTAAGTGATGGAACATAAAGCACTTTGGTCAATGAGATATTGTCCGTGAGCTTCAATAGTCCTTTGCTCAATGCAAAGGTTTTGCTGCCATCGGCAAAACCAACATCACACGGTGGAATGGCAACAATGTCTGTTAATAGAGATAGAACTCCAGTCATGTGATGGGATGCGCCAGTATCGAGTATCACATTCCCATGAGTCAGCTTACCAGAGAGCTTGTCTTTGTTGTTGGATTTTTCTTATATCATCTTAGCTAGAGCCTGCAATTGCTCTGTTGTGAAGTCTGGTAACGCGTCTGAGGCACTTGGATTCGAGGCAGTGGCATTAGCAGTTACAGCAGAACCACGTCCTCTTACGAAAGAAGTAGCACCATGTCCTCTTCCTCGAGAACTTGATTTGTTACGTTATGTCCACCATTCCGGATATCTTATTATTTGCCAACAATCTTTCTTTTCGTGTCCGGTACGTCCACAGTGAGAATAGAGTGCAGAACGATCCCGTGGTCGCAGAATTGTATCTGGTCTAGCTCCATCAGTTGTATCACGAGAACGAGCAACAAAGCCAATGGCATTTTTTTGTTGTTCTCGAATTCGAGCTGAACCAAGACGTTGTTCTTCCCGTATGACTCGTGAGTAGACGTCTCCAAGTGTTGGCAACGGGTCGAGACCAATTAGAGTCGTACACAAACTCCCAAATCGTGATTCATCAAGGCCAAGTAAGAACTCATGTACTTTGTCTTCTTCTCTCTCTTTGGTTATTTTTGAACCTGCTCCACACGAACAAGAAGGGATTGGCATGTAGACTGCATATTCTTCCCACAGGGTACTCAAACGAGCAAAATAGTCAAGGACAGGTTGACCATCTTGCCTACAGGATGCTATCTGAGCTTTGATTTGATGCAACCGAACCTTGTTTTTAACAGAGAATCTTTGTTTTAAATCATTCCACAGTTGAGAAGCTTCGAAAACAAAGGTAACCATGGATCTTATCTTTGGTTCAATAGAGGCTCGTAACCACGCGATAAGCATGGAGTTGACGGTCATCTAATTTTCAAAATCGTCATCTCCACTTGCTGGTTTCTTGATGGTTCCATTGATGAAGCCTGTTTTACGTTTTGCTTGCAAGGCATTTAACATCTCAACCGACTATTCATTGTAATTCTCACCATTGAGCAAAACCGAGGTAATAACAGCTCCTAGATTATCAGAGCTGTATAACACATAAGGCGAAGGAGAAGTCGCTTCCTTCTTCTCGCCACTAGTATCTTTAGAAGTAGATTCACTTCATGTCATCTTGCGACGAGAATAAATTCCTCATGTTGCTATTTAGGCACAACATGTATGCTTTTTAAAACTGAAAAGAATATGAAATTTGCTCTGATACCATGTAGAATTAGTTATCAAACTTGTTTGTCTATTATGCTTAATGGCAACACATATTTATACATAGCTGAAGAGACTCTTATCTCCTATATTCTAGGAGATTTACATTGATATTCATATATATCTAGACTTAGGATAAGGCTTTTAGAACTCTTCACAATAAAAACCAATTGAGAGTACAAAATCCAGATGAGACTTACAAAACCCAAACCCGAAAGTATCTATCTACTGATCATTATCTCTTCCTTCCTCACTCCTTTGTGAAATGATGTCTGTATCACGCTTCTCATCGAGATCTAACCTCATCTCTCGTCCCCTCTCCCGTTTCATCTCAAGCGACACCACTCCTATCACAATCGAGACTTCGCTTCCTTTCACCGCTCACTTATGCGACCCACCCTCTCGCTCCGTCCAATCATCCACTCATGAGCTTCTCACCTTCTTCCGTACCATGGCTCTCATGCGCCGCATGGAAATCGCAGCCGATTCTCTTTACAAAGCCAAGCTTATCCGAGGCTTCTGCCACCTCTACGACGGCCAAGAAGCCGTAGCTATCGGTATGGAAGCTGCGATCACTAAGAAAGACGCCATCATCACCGCTTATCGCGACCACTGCATCTTTCTAGGTCGCGGCGGCTCACTGTACGAGGTATTCGCGGAGCTTATGGGGAGAAAAGACGGTTGCTCCAGAGGGAAAGGTGGATCGATGCATTTCTATAAGAAGGAATCGTCGTTTTACGGTGGCCATGGGATTGTTGGTGCTCAGGTTCCGTTAGGTTGCGGGATTGCTTTCTCTCAGAAGTATTCTAAGGAGGAGGCTGTGACCTTTGCTATGTATGGTGATGGTGCTGCCAATCAAGGACAGCTTTTTGAAGCTTTGAATATCTCTGCTCTTTGGGATTTGCCTGCTATTCTCGTCTGCGAGAACAATCACTGTTAACCATCTTTCTTTTTTTTTTATTTCTTTCTTTTGATTCCTTTTTTTCATTGGATGTGGTTTTGTGTAGATGGGATGGGAACTGCTGAGTGGAGAGCTGCCAAGAGTCCATCTTACTACAAGCGTGGTGATTATGTTCCTGGTTTGAAGGTTATGAAATTCATTTTTACATATAAAAGTCTGTAACTTTTGTGTGTTTAACTCTTCCAGTCTTTGAAATTTTCAAGTAAGACAATAGGTTCTTCACATGAATTGCTTAGTTTCCTTGTAGAAAACAGGCTGTTGCACGTATGAGTTTTATTGGGTTGTGGATTGAGTTTTTTTGGATGAGCAGGTAGATGGTATGGATGCATTTGCTGTCAAACAAGCGTGCAAATTTGCCAAGGATCATGCATTGAAGAATGGACCTATAGTAAGCTTGTCTATATTTTAGTATTCACACATTGTTTCCCTTTGTCGCCTGTTACATTTTATGATTTGGGTTTGAACATTATCTAACGTGGGTATCCCGTGGGACATTGCATCGTCGGAGGATTTGCATTTTGTAGTTTAAAGTTACAGTTCCTTAGTTCCTCTTTGTGTACTATGAACTGGATTCCAGTATCAGACTATTGTTGGGCTTAAAGTTGTTTATTTCTGTGAAGTTGACTCACTGACATCGATACCTCACTTACACATCTTGCCAGCTTTTCTAGTGTGTTTCCTTTACTCTTTTCAAATGAATTAATTGAGAATCGATTCATCATTTATATTTGTATACAGATTCTTGAGATGGACACATACAGGTACCACGGTCACTCCATGTCTGACCCTGGGAGCACATACCGTACACGAGATGAGATATCTGGTGTGAGGCAGGTTTGTTGGTCTCTTTACGTGCAGTAAGTATTTCTTGGCTATTGTGAATCTCAGAACATTTATTATGATGACTTAGGAAAGAGATCCGATTGAGAGAATAAAGAAGCTGGTACTATCCCATGACCTGGCAACCGAGAAGGAGCTTAAGGTATAGGGTCTTGTTTCTGCATTCTAGTCCTCCTACACCAACCACAGATATGCCTTTAATTTTCAGATAGTCTGGTTTATGTTCTAAGTCTCGCTTAAAAAAATGTGCTTTGTTGCAGGAAATGGAGAAGGAAATTAGGAAAGAAGTAGATGAGGCCATTGCTAAAGCTAAGGTAATAATAACGCTCACATTGCTTTGCTCTCCCATATTCAGGAATAAGATCTTCAAAGCGTAAGGCATTTGGGCTCAAATCTCTTATACAGGATTGCCCAATGCCAGAGCCTTCGGAGCTGTTTACCAATGTGTATGTGAAAGGATTTGGCACCGAGGTCTCTCTTTTACTAAATTACATTCTCCCATTTTACACTTTCTCCATTATATTTTGACTTTCTTTTATTGGCAGTCGTTTGGACCTGACAGAAAAGAAGTCAAAGCTGCGCTTCCCTGAAGCTCGTGCTCGTCACGTGGCATGACAAAGTGCTTGATGACAGGAAGCCATGAAATAAAGAGTTTTCTTGGCAATGGGCAGTGTTGTTGTGCTCTGTCCATGGCCTTTTATAATGTCTAAGTTATCTTATATACGTAAAGAAAAACATGTGATTTTTCAGGAGCTTTTGTGTTCTATCTAAGTTTGCTTCTGATATTGTTCTCAATACAGCGAAAAGCAAACCAGTTTCCTTTCTTTTAATAATATTTTGGTGAGATCTCATACGTTGATGGTATTTTGCTGCACTCCAACAAGAGTTTTAAATGATGTTAAGAAAATGAAATACAAACAAAGATCAATGGTCACTTCTTTTTGTATTCCTCGTCTTCCAAAAGAAAAAATAAATCAACTTTTTAATTCAACAACATATGTGAACTCGTATGAACCATTTTCAAAGAGCCAAAAGAATCTTCTTCTTTTGAAAAAAGAAACAAGCAAGCCTCCCTAACAACTATGCATATATAACAAAACGCAAAGAATCTTTATGTTGTTTCCCTTGTTATCAAGAATCAGAGTCTGAGTCACTTGAACTGTACCTTGAATGCTCTGCCATGAAATTTGGAGGCAGAATCGGAAATCTAACCGCGTTTCTCTGCGGTGCAGCAGCGCTAGGTGTTGAGCTTGATGCTCCTGCTACCGTTGCTGCTGGTCTCTGCTTCCGTTGATTCCTTGCGATCTCACTACATGCATTATCAACCATCCCTAAGAAATCACGGATTATAACAAACAGCTGAAACAGGTTCCTCTCTTTCAATGCTCCAGCTTGGTAATAATTCGTAGTTTTCTTCACTAAATCCATGATCCTGAGTTGCTCCTCTGTAATAACTCTCAGTTCTTCCTCTGCAGATTCAAAGAAAGATCTCAGCTTTGTCAAACACCCATCTTCTCTCCCTTCGCTTTGCTCTAGTAGCCTTCTTGTCTCTTTCAACCGGGTGCCTAGAGCCAAGGTCGTGGCTACAAACGAGTCATAGTCGATTCCTGCTGCTTTCTTCACATTTGTGAACTCTGAACTTAGGCCACCAATAATGGGTAAACCTAGCTTTACAAATTCAGTCTCTTGTTCTTCTCTAGATGCATCTGCAATATCGCCACCGGCACTATCATTTGTCATCTTATTCATTGCAGCTCGTTTTCCCTCAGATCTTACAACTTCTTCAACAACAAAGTGAAGCAAAGTAGTTTTCCCATCAACACTCTTCACATCTGACAGTTTTCTTAGAGCTGTCAAATTGAAAGCCTGAGCATTTCCTCGAGCGGTTCCAGCGTTCATTCTGTTACCTGCTTTCAAGATTGCCTCTAGAAGTTTCATAAACAACCCACGAGCACGTAGCTCGTTGCATGCGGATTCAAGCGTCTGTAGAGAGCCCTTTTGTTGAGCAACCTCTGAGCCATAATTGATCTTGAATAGCATGACGTTGAACCGATTAAACGCTGAAGGGACTGCACGTAAGATGTGAAACAGTAGAGATTCTGCATCAGCAAGTTTGGTTGGGTCGCCACTGAACTCTATGATCTCTGTCTGTTCTTCTGGGGTTGGAGCTATTCCGGAAAGCTTCTCAAGGGTATCAGAATCAGCATCATGGCCTTCTGTTAACAAGTCAATGATCTCTTCCTTAGTCATTCCCAAAGATTTGAGCACAATCGCTTTGTTCTGAGATTTCCGAGGATCAAGAATGTAAGTTTGCGTGGTTGAAACAGTTGGCTTCTGCGGTGTACTGCTGCTAGCTTCACTTGGTTTCCGAGCGCCAACATATCCAAACAGAGCTTCCATAAGATCACCATCAAAGCTAAACCAAGAAACAAATACAAATTCATCAGTCATCAAATACTTCATAGTAGATTGTGTATAGACTTTTGTGACTATAGCTACAAGCTTACTTGAAGGAGCCACCATCGATCCTATGCCAGACCATTGAATGGCTAGCATCAGGGTTAACCTTATCCCAGTGTAAAGGCTTGAGCTTTGGCTGCGCGGGATCCTCTTTGCCTATGGCTGAAGAACTCTCAGCTGCCTTGGTCTGTCCTTTGGCATTACCTGGCGGTGGTTTAGGTGGCCCAGTCTTGGACATTGGAGGGGGTGGCGGCGGCCCTGGTGCCTTCTTACCGGGAGGAGGAGGTGGCAGCGGTGCAGGTGCTTTCTTGGCCGGAATAGGTGGTGGAGGCGGAGGTGGTGCCCCAGCTAATGGAGGAGGCGGTGACGTTAGGCTAGCTGGAACATTTGGTACCGCTTGGTTAACTGTAAGAGGCTGTGGCGACGTGGAGGACGAGGCTAATTGACCAGGAGGAAGCGGAAGTGGAGGATAACGACCGCTACCAGCACCACCGCCGCGGCCAGGAGCTTGAAACTTGGATTGGGATTGTTTTGCGTAATCACTAACTCCGCCTGTAGAAGAAGAAGAAGAAGTGTAGTATCTCCCTCCTCCATCAACACTAGTGTTATTACCTGAAGATTGAGAGTTGTTCACATGAAACGAAAACGCCTCTCCAGTCTGATTACCGCCAGATCCTCGGTAGAATCCTTCCCCTTCATCATCGCCGTCTTCTTCTGCTCTAAATCCACCGTCAGATTTATCTCCGGGACGTCCTTTAGGTTTAGGGTTTTTCCTATTATCAAGCTCAACAAGTCTTTTCCAGTAAATCACATCTAAACCTTCTTCATCTACAATAACTGCTTTGAGGTTACCATCGATTCGCACGAAATCCTCAGGGAAGAGGAAACCCCAAGGAGAAGGCGGTGTATCGGACCTGACTCTCTCTTCGTCTTCTCTCTTCCCGCGATCTGAGATTTTACCACGAAGTTTGTCTTTGATTCGCCTCCGTGAACTGCTTCCGTTCTTGCGGAAAAGAAAAGACATCACGGCGGTTCTTTACCGGAGTTAATGATTTCACGCGGCGGAGCTGAGATAAAGTAAAAGCGAAATCAGAAGGTCCTTGTGGATATTGACAACGCAGAAGGAAATGTGTTGAATGATTCGATGAACCAACAAATGACAACCAATTTCATGATTTTTACACATTTAATGATATTTCTTATATTTATTTCTCTTTTTAGTAAATCAATATCATTAAAATTAAAACAGTAACCCGTTTTTATGTCTTTAAAAAAATATTTTTATTTTTATAAATAATTAATAAAATTTATTAATGGTATTTGACTATTTTAGTTTTGGATCTCGAAATATATATTTAAATCGATCAATAAACAATGAGTTTATGCATACTTACAAAATATGATACTTTTATTTAATATATGTATCATAAAGTTAAATTTTAAATCTAAAACAAAAATAAAAAATACAAACTTTTTTTGGTAAAAAAAATACAAATTTATAATAGGTTATTAATAACAAAAATAAATTAATATTGTCATATTAATAAGTTTTTTATATTATCATTTTTCATTTGGATGAAATAATAAAAATATCATCAAAAATCATAAGTTTGTGTAATATTAAAAAATATATGATTAATTTAATTAAAAAAATAAAAATACTATCATATATTTTATGTTTTATCATATCATTGGTAGCAGATAATGGATTAATAATGAGTTTTTTTTTGTATTTTTACCGGGTTTTATCAGATTTTTAATTAATGAATTTTTCAGTAAATTTGAACCATATATACAAGGTACGTGTCTATCGATTCAAACGATCTGGTCAGATACGCAAACATTTCTTAAAACTCAAAACATTATTTTTAAAAAAAAAAAATTAAATTATATATTCTCTAATAAAATGTTATAAGTTCATGCAAATTACTCTTGACCAAATATTTATTCTATTCTTTTTTATTTTGCTGAGGAAAAATAAATAATAAAAACATAAAAATTTAATTATTATGATTTAAAATTAAAATTAAAATAATTTATAAAGCAATTTTAGATTAATAAGTGAAAACAAATCCGCGAGCTATGTCAAAATCTAGTTTATCTTAAAAAAAAAATTGTGACATACGGTCAAATGTCAAAAGCGTGGCTGCTTTGACGAAAACGACCTCCACTTACTCAGATTTGACGCGAATTTAAATGCGGGTAATGTCGTCATTTAATCAATGCGGACCAGACCAGGTCTTTGTGTTCGAATTTGTGATTACTAAACATATTTTGACTTCTTTGATCCAAAACTTCGGCTACGCGTTGACTTTTAAACCTACCAGATTAGTTCTTGGTAGTGTTCTATAACCAACCCGTGACTTTGTTGCTTGATAATAAATGAGATTTGGGATAGTTTCTAGATGAACCCGATAATCATCTGGAAACGAGAAGATAAGTTGAGGTGTAAATGCTATTTTGGAATGTTTTGACTTGAGAGATTTTAATCCTTTTGGTCCCATCTCATAGAAGCTGAAAAAGACTTGTCGACATTCTTTGTAGGAAAGAACTCAAATAAGATATATTCGACACTCGTATAGTGATGATCTTTATTTTAAAGATTGAATATGACATAGATTTTTATATATTTTAAAGAAGTTTTTGGCATTTTATTTGCAAAGTAACAAACACTATTTCATATTTAGCTAAGGTTCAAAAACTCATATTTCTAAAATGTTTTAAATCCTAATTTTGTATCTTATATATATACCGTTACAAATGAAATAATAAAATCAACTAATTCTCAGTTTTTCTTTATTCAACACATTATCAACACAAAATCTTAGCCAATGAGAAAAATCCTAAAACCCTAGATCGATGATGCTTTAGATTCGTCTCAACTTTCAAGTTTTCGGATCTCCTACTATGACTGCCTCTCATTTTATTTTTATTGTTCAATATGTTTGCATATAGTTATCATACGACTGTATATTATTAACTATTTATCCATACGGATTCATGTATTATACGAAGCTATTATAACTACTAGAGGTTAATCCGCGCTATGCGCAGAACTATTTTGATTTTCAAATGTTAACTATATAAATATTTGCATATTTTTATTTACTTATTTTAATTTTTTACTTTTATATCAAATGTTAATATTATAATAGATGTCTAATGTATTGTTTTTATTTTCTATATTATATATTTACTATACATTTTTCAAATAGATGCCTAATGTAGTTTTTCTATTTCTTATATTTTATATTTATTTATTATTTCTTTTTTTACTCTTGTATATTTACTTATTCTAATATTATGATAGATGTTTAATGTAATATTTATGTTTCTTATATTGTATGTTTATTTATTCTTATATTGTCAATTTAGTTATTCTAATTTTCTTGCTTTTATGTTAAATGATAATATTAAGATAAATGTTTAATGTAACATTTATATTTCTTATTTTGTATATTTAATTATTATTTATTTTTCTTATAATTTATATTTACTTATTCCAATATTATGATAGATGTTTAATTTAATATTTTTATTTTTTTAGATTTTATATTTACTGGTTTTTATTTTACTATACATTTTTGAATAGATGTTTAATTTAGTTTTTTCATTTACTATATTCTACATTTACTTATTGTTTCTTTTTTCTTATATTGTATATTTACTTATTATTTAAATAGATGTAATATTTCTATTTTTTATATTGTATATTTACTTATTATTTATTTTTTATATTGTATATTTACTTATAAAAATATTTGAAAATAAGAAAACGTAAAACTATACATTTTTCAGATAGGTGTTTAAAGTAGTTTTTATTTTATTTTTTATATTGTATATTTACTTATTATTTATTGTTTCTTATATTTTATATTTACTTAATCTAAATTTATTTATTTTATATCTATGGTAATATTATGATAGATGTTTAATGTAATATTTATATTTTTTATATTGTATAATTACTTATTCTTTATTTTAATATACATTTTCAAGATAGATGTTTAATGTGTTTTTTATATTTCTTATATTGTATATTTACTTATTATTTTCATATTGTATATTTACTTAATTTAGTATTACATAGATGTTTTATGTAATATTTATAATTATTGTATATTTATTTATTTTAATATTACGATAGAGGTTTAGAGTAATATATATATATATCCTATTGTATTTTTGCTTATTATTTATTTATTATATATTTATTTACTATACCTTTTATTTAATTACTTATTTTAATATTACGATAGATATTTGATGTAATATTTTTATTTCTTATATTGTTTATTTACTTATTCCAATATTACAATATATTTTTAATGTAATATTTTTATTTCTTTTATCATATATTTACTTATTATTTATTTTTGCTATATTATATATTTACTTATTATAATAATACGCTAAGTATTTAATGTAATATTTGTATTTGTCCTATTGCATATTTATTTATTATTTATTTTACTATACATTTTATTTTACTATATATTTTATTGGGTGTTTTTCAAAAACAACCTAAAAATTTAAGTCAAACCTAAAACCAGCCTC